>PELC01000056.1:0-210860 GCA_005212705.1 Curvularia lunata | reverse complement strand
AGAGGGGAAGGGTCGGGAAAGTTAATGCAGATCTTACATACTCGGGACTATTGATTTAACATACTACCATGTCTTGTATCTAACTGTAAATATTCTCCCTACTGTATTATCCAAAGTTTCAAAGTCTATATGGATCGTCTCGGCAATCTAGCACGAACCAATCGCAGCTTCTGCCCTGTTGGGTGGCAATAGGTGAGCAGGTAGCATTATGCCTATTGTTCATCTTAAACTCTCTGTCTTATTTAACTCGGTGGCGAAAAGCTTACAAAGAGATGAGTAAGAGAGTAAGGTTTGTCTCTATTACTGTGGCTGATTAAAGTTTACGGCAGTTATAGTCGGGTCCTGTTCATATGTATGGCGATTAACGCGTTAGCTTGTTATACAAACTCAGATCACCTACCCAGCAGGAGGGAGCCGAGTACGCAGGGTAGTGATATAGATGAAACGATGGGTATACCTTCAGAGGACGGATATGTACCATGAGTAGGGTTTGCACGAGGAATCCTTGCCTCTCTTCATGCAGCCAGGAATCTCCTTTTCATCACACAAGTTCGAGAACTCAGATAACAGAGTGACTATCTTTGTTTAGTCAAACCGTTGCTCTCATGTATCACTGTAGATGTCGTCGGCGCCCATGGGTTCAGCATCGCGCCGTCCCTTGTCCCACGTGTTCGCACGTGCCCGGGCCCGGGCCCGGAGTTCTTGAAGCGCGAAATGTCCGTCTGACAGAGGGTACGTACCTCCTGCCCATCTGCGGCAAGTTTATTTTTTATTTCATTTTTCTCGTCCAACCCAACTACAAATCGCATCTCATGATTTTCCTGCATGCATATCCGGCATGCGGAACCAAGCGCATGGGCTTTTGTTAGTCGGGTTATCCACCATTTCAACTCGCCAACACAAGGAGAAAGGCAGAGGGAACTATTGATACACCATGACTCGACGCCAACCCAATCAAGAAGCTTCCTTCCCGCCTTGAACATACAAATCAAGGAACTATAGTGACATTCTCTTAGCATCCAGTTCGCGAACACACGCATCTACCGTGCTCACCGCATTTGGCTGGCGGACAGACATGGTTTGGCGAGAGTGCAGCTTGCCCTTGGGACGCCTAATCAACGGGAGCGCAAAGAGTGGAGCGCCGGGCACCCCGCGACGAGGGTTGAGCTGCACGATTTCTTTTGTCATTGCCCTATGGTAGGGCTAGTCGGGTGTCACAAGATGCCTGTATGGCTGTCTTGCCATGTGCTGATGACAGGTTGTATTCCTCCGACGGTTGGGTGGGGCACACTGCCGGGCGCGACATGCACGATTCGACCATTGCTGCTTTTGTATGTATATGGTTTGCAGTATGTACATGTTGCATATGTACGAATAGTAACATGCGTGATGCAGTAAACAATGCAGTGTCTGATGAGCAAGCGCGCGGGACGATGCTGACCCGCTGTGTGGTCTAGCGAAGCTTATGGTGATATCTTGGGTTCCTCGGGAGGGCAAACAAGCTTTCTGAGGTCATGATTTTGACTACACAGTGCCTCGAGCTGACTGTCGTTGGTACAAGCATGATGTTCAGGATTCGGTCAAGCTAATCCTGATGAGTAGCACGTTTATGTCACATCGTCAGCATCAATTGCAGACAACTGAAACATGGCTTGGGATGACCTGCATGAGGACGCCCTAACGCTGATCGGGCGACTCTGCATACGATGTATCGGCCGCCTCGTCTTACAAAATGTTTGTGTGCTATGGAAATAGTATCAGTCTAGAAAAAGGAGGTGTCGTCGGTGTCCTGAATCTAGCGCTCTACCATTTTAGAAGCAACCATAGCTGAATGGAACCAGAGAATGTGAGCAGTAATCGTTATACTTCACTCACATGATGTACGTAACATTTCAGCTATCTTTTCATGCTTGACGCTTATCGTATGACAAAGGAATTTATCAAAGAAAGGGGGCTGCCCAGAGATGCAGCAGCTACCGATCGTATCTTGATGAAACGGTTCAGTGACCTTGTTTCTCGGAACTCGGCACCTACAATGGCCATGTTTAGTATGACTCAAATAAATAGGATTCTAAATGCCTGTTCTCCATTGATACATGGTCGGCAATGCATCATCATCATCGTCTTGGCGCTGCGGAAAGGACCTCCGACAGCCAAATCGCATGCCCTTACCGACTGTACCTCGAGACGGGATCTTGCAGCTCGTCTATGAAGTGACAAAAGCGGGGACTTTCAAGTCCAGGCGGTGATGTGATGTCTTGCGATTGATTGGGCAGTCGAGACTGGTGCAGACCGATGAAGGCAGATGCATGGCTGCTGTATCAAGCGCATGAGATTCAGTCAACGACTGAATGCCGGGCTGGCGATCCTGAGCCACGGCGGTGTTACTATAACGAATTTCGAAAATGGTATGTTTCCGCATGAATTTGCTTTTCTGGCGCGTGATGAAGGGCAGCGGTGTGAACGGCAGTTGATGCTAGCTGACTTGTAAGAAACAGTAGAGTAGAAGGGATGTCGACAAAAGTGTTACTTGGCCCAAAAAGATCGGCATAGTAGGATTGATATGTCATTTTCATCAATATTGATGCATGAGTAGTTTGCAAAATATTCACCAGGGCCAATGTTACTTTGGTATAGGGAGCCTGATCGCCCGTACTACCACAACGCACTCCCTCAGCGGATTTTGGAGCACTTGGAATCCAGACAAACAGCAACTGTAAACAAGTTGGCATGTATGACACGTATGAGATCAAGTAAGCATGGCATTCCACATAGCCACTAATTGCTGACCGCATCCTATGCGAGGAATCGATGGTTGGCAGTAGTAAGCCCTCTCATATTTACCAAGATGACTGGCCCCCACCTCTGAACCAAAGTCAGGGCGGGGATGTTCAGATGAAAACAAGGCAGTTGATGGGTGATGTACGGTTGGCGTCTGAAACGCAGCTGGCCATAGCAAGTGGCTAAGGATTACCACTGGGTACAGATGGAAAGTTCTTGGGGTCGTTGAGCCGTTCGCGGTTTCTTTTGGCAATCTCGGCATTTCGTAGTTTGTCTAGTCTCATCTGGTAAAAGCTCCTGTACAACGTCAGTACAGTGGGACTAGTGGTGTGATGCGCACCCACTTGTTGAGTTGGAATATACGAGGGCCAAGCTCGGCTTGAGCTTTCTCTTTTGTCTTTGATAGTTCTTTGATCTGAAGCAAAGTCAGTACGGGAGAGCCAGGCTGTCTGGGTGTTGCAAACCTTATCGTCCTTGGCTTTCTCGTCCTGTTTGTCCTCATCCTCCTCCTTGGCTTTTGCTTCCTTCTCTTTCTCCTTATCCTTTTCCTTGTCTTTACCCTTTCTATTTTCCCTCTTCATTTGCTGCTTCTGTTCGTACTCTTTCTTGACTGCTTCGATCTCGCGATCCAGCTCTTCTTGCTTCTTCTGGTCTGCGACCCTCTTCGCCTCTTCGGCTTCAGGCTGGCAGAACCCCCGATCAGTCAAGTGTCCAGCACATATATAGAAGAAATCCTGGAGTAGCATGAGTTTCTGAGTGTTTGGACTGCAAGATCACAACAAACCTTGTTGCTAGGTGTGATCAGGACACTGGTGGAGGGTTTGTAGCATATCCAACAAGCCTTGGCGGCGTTGTCTGCGACGCGACGGAGGTGCCAGATATTTTCCATTAGATTCTTTAGTTTATAAGGTGTCGCTTTGTACGTTGGTAAGGTTACTGAAAGTGTATATCGTAAGGTAATCCCGCCTGGAGCGTACGAGGACGTCGCTTCTTACGATACAGGCTCGTTTTCAGTTTCTCCTGATGAAGCTTGACACGTTACTCTAAATATCAGTCACAAAGAACAATGAGGCTTGGCTACAGTTATTGAATGTGTGTAGAATGGCTCGGTGGTGATAGAGTGGCTGTGCGAGAGTGGAAGACGCAGATGTTCAAACTAGGCTAAAAACGGCCTAGTCACAAACACCGCAAACAGGTGCGACCATTTCTCTTTCTTCTTCCAACAGCCTTCAGCCCATGTTTTCGAGAACTGTACTAGCACCTGATCTACAAAAAATCGTTAGGATCTCGCCTAACCACGCGCAGATACGTCTGGTTCATCGCAATAAAAAGCTTCCGAGTGATTTGCCAAGTACGTCTTAACACGCTTCCTCATCTACTCTTGTCATCCAACACCAATCAGACAGGCCCCTATTCCATTTGAAGATTTCACGGCGACACAAAACGATGGCTGCGTCATCTCAATTGAAATACATTGATGTTGGTCCGCATCCCGCTCTTCTACCCCTCCAGACTTCTAATCACTAGCCTTAGATTGGGATCAATTTCACCGATCCAATCTTCCGGGGTGAATACCATGGTACCCAACGCCACGAGAATGATTTTGAAGACGTCATTCAACGAGCTGTGGATGCTGGTTGCAGGAAGTTTATGGTAACGGGTTCTGATCTCGAGGAATCAAAGCACGCTATCGAAATAGCAAAAGCGCATCCAGGGCTTTGCTATGCGACAGTAGGCGTACACCCTTGCTCTGCAAAGCACTTTGATAAGCATCCTGGTGGCCCCTCCGAGCTTCTCTCTGCACTCAAAACTCTGGCCATTGAAGCCAAGGAAGCAGGCCACGCAGTTGCTTTTGGAGAAATAGGACTCGACTACGATCGGCTTTTCCTGACGGAAAAGGAGCCGCAACTAAAGTACTTTGAAGCTCAACTAGAGATTGCTGTTGAAGTGCAGTTGCCACTCTTCCTCCATTCACGTGCTGCCAGCGAAGATTTTGAAAGGCTGTTGACTGCGAAGCTTGACCAGTTACCGAAAAGAGGTCTTGTGCACAGCTTCACTGGAACAGTGGAAGAGATGCAACGCCTTGTAGATCTGGGCTTCGATATTGGCGTCAACGGCTGTAGCATGAAGAGTACGTGCTCACATCTTTCCACCGACGCATCTTTGTGAGTACCGACTAACGTTTCTGTTCAGCGGATGAGAACATCGCTGTTGTCAAACAGATACCACTTGAGCGTCTACAGATTGAAACAGACGGGCCATGGTGTGAGATGCGACCCAGTCACGCGTCGGCAAAGTTCCTCACAGACGCTCCGCCTTTGCCAAAGGCAGTCAAGAAGGAGAAGTGGGCGAAAGGCATGATGGTAAAGGGGCGAAATGAGCCAGCCACAATTCCACATGTTGCGTATGCCATTGCAAAGATCAAGGAAATTAGTGTCGAGGAGGTTTGTGATGCGTAAGTCTTGTGGTGCTTATGTGTACGTTCAGTAACTGATTATTGTGCAGTGCTTGGAGGAATTCAATCAAGATGTTTGGGTTAGGCGAGACAGCGTAATACTAAACGCCCCTATGGTCAGGATCGACTCGGTAGACAACATGCATATAGAAGATCGATTTATACAGAAGGGGTTGAGTGCCCCCAAACTCGCAGGTATAACGACCGCCAAATAGACCACGCCGAACCAACACTGCCTTACTTCCTGTACCACATCCTAGTGATTTTGGTATGCCTCATCTTCTTCTGCAGCTGGAAGACACCGTACATGAGCGCCTCAGCAGTAGGCGGGCAGCCAGGGACGTAGATATCTACGGGCACAACGCGGTCACATCCTCTTGTGACCGAGTAGCTGTAATGGTAGTAGCCTCCTCCGTTTGCGCAGCTGCCCATGGAAATCACCCAACGGGGGTCAGGCATCTGGTCATAGACCTGTCGCAGCGCAGGCGCCATCTTGTTTGTGAGGGTTCCAGCTACAATCATGACGTCGGACTGTCGAGGCGAGGCACGGAAAATAATACCAAGACGATCCTGGTCGTATCGTGGAGTTGACAAGTGCATCATCTCTACGGCGCAGCATGCGAGACCGAAAGTCATAGGCCAAAGCGAGCTTTGACGGGCCCAGTTAGCGACCTGGTCAAGTGTCGTCCTGTTGCAGCGTGTTAGCTCACACCCTCTGCCATGCCCATTGCCACCCATGTTTCATTCTTGCAAAATCCCGGGAGTAGCCACATACAATGCATATTGCATAGCACCCTTCTTTCCTTCCTGGCTCGGCAAGGGCACCTCGACTCGCGCAGACTTCATTGGTGGCGGTGTTCCAGGGTTGCCCGGGATGGTTGCAGGCGTCTTCATAGTCGTCGCTCTGTCGGAAGAGCTCGAGGAGAGGAATGCTACGCTTCCGGCGCGGAAGGGCATCAATGCCGTGGCGGGTTTGGCTATCCTTCGTGTCAGTTCGGCAGCACTGGAAGCTTTTCGGGCGGGCGGCGACAAACCTCGCAGAGCCATTGAGGCAGCAGACCTTGTCGTCGAAAGCATGTTTGCGACGCACAGCAAGGAAAGGCGTGGGTGAAGGAGTGGAGAGGCGAGATGTGGGGTGGCGGTCGAGAAGTCGCGAAGTTGATCGATGAGGTAGGTAGGTGCATCAAAATGCTTGGCAGGAATCGATTAGTCGCCCATTTTGGCGCCGTCTGATAGGCCAGCCAACGATCACTCCTTCGCCATCACCCTTTCGGACTACTTCGGCCAGACTACTCCGCATCAGCATCAGGGTGCATGAACCGCTGCCGTAGTCCTTTGATACCGTATTGATAATGTCAGGCCGGGTAGGAGATTGATGCGGTCAGGAGCTGGAGCGCGTGTTGACTGTCTCCAGGTTCCAGCCATTGCGTGCATTGGTGTTATCGGCAAGCACGTGAGTACTCCTCTATTCACGTAATCCTGACCCGTTTTTGTACTGAACATTGGCAAAGAACAATCCCCTACACATCTCACTATTCCCAGCCGAGGAGCGAGCCCCTCTGGAGTTCCAGTTCCTTCTCTCGTCATGTTTGGACATCTTTGAGGCTCGTTTGCCACATAAGACTGCAGACCAGGACTTTGGTCTCCTGCAAGCGGTTGATGAACGGCTGGCCATGTATGGATGGCTCACCAATACCGGTGTTAAGTTCATTATCGTGGTGGACATGGAAGGAAAGCCGGCCAATCCCCTGGACAACAGATCAGCGACAGCTGTCGGACTACGAGATGCGGATATGAAACCTGTAAGCTCGACACTGTATCTGCGACCATCTACCTGACTTTCGTAGGCATTTAGAGCATTGCAGACAGCCTATATAAAACTGCTTAGGAACCCGTAAGTGAGAATATGCCCTGGTTGATATATGGCGACTTTTGACAGCAACCCCTAGATTCTATGACCCTGATGAGCATTCTCCAGTCGCTGCGAATTCCGAACAGAGAATTGGTTCAACTCAGATAACGAGCCGCAAGTTCATCCAGGAAATCAAGAGGATCGCGGATGCATGGGCTCCTGGTGTCACGAACATTTGAGCAATCTTTCCTTAGGCTACTATGATACCACAACCTATTCGAAATCGTTCAGTATCAGACGGTCTGATTGTATGTTCATGAAAACTAATCCTCTTTGTTCTTTTCGTCCGATGCTGCCATGTATCGGCACTTCCCAAAAGCGCTAGCGCCGATTGCGGTCTAGTCCAATGTGAGAGCAGATCACCTCGGCCATGTCACTTCGTCTTGAGGACAGTGCCGCACGAGTTTTGCTTCCTCAAACCGATGACTACCAATGTCGTCCACCGGTGTTGCGATCACCAATCCCTTGGTGCTCTATCGCAGTCTCATTGCTACACAGAAGATCCGACCTGATCCCGCTCAGCATCGCCTCGGTATGACGTCTACCATTCTGGCGCTGCCAAGCATGTACATGAACTGACTGTGATGATTAGCATTGCACTTACAGAAACTCTATGATCGCTTGATTGACTATGAACCGACTGTAGAATACTCGAAACGACTGCAGCAACTGAGCCGAGCCGTTGGTTCTGATCAAAATGCTGCTGCTACCCCAACGGATGCGCATGCAAATCGCTTTGGTAGAAGAGGCGTATGGACGTCACTACTCGCCGAAAAAGAGAAGAGGGATTCGGTAGCTTTGACACGTGTTCTGACGAGCCATGATGAAGCTATGCAACTCCAGAGCCCCAAAGGCCTCATGCTCCATGGCGAAGTTGGAACTGGAAAGTCAATGTTGATCGATCTATTTCAAGAATGCCTGCCTAATCGCAAGAAGAGACGTTGGCATTTCAACACGTTTATGCTCGATACAATTTCCAGACTTGAGCAACTGCGAATATCAAGGTCGCTTGTAGCAGGCCCAGGAGCACCCAACGACGAGTACTCGCTGCTTCTTGTAGCTCGCGATCTGATTGAGAAATCGCCGATTCTTTTTCTGGACGAATTCCAACTGCCTGACCGTGCGGCCAGCAAGATTCTGTCAAACCTCATGACATCTTTTTTCCAGCTTGGCGGGGTTCTGATTGCAACGAGCAACCGGATGCCAGAAGAGCTTGCAAAAGCCGCAGGAATGGAGTTCTCACGGCCTGTGCATCGTCTTAGCCGACTAGGCTGGAGCATGAGCAAGCCTTCATATACGAGGAGAGACGATGGAGCGGGGCAAATGGGCGAGTTTTCAGCGTTCCTCGAGGTGCTGAGGGCAAGATGCGAGATTTGGGAAATGGAAGGGAAGAAGGATTACCGAAAGCTGGGGTTAGAGGATGCAGGTGCTTCTTCTGGGCGGAAAGACAGTGTGCAAGTCCCGGCGTCTGAGAGCATGGATGCCATAAATTCGACCGCGACTACAGCACCTGTTGACGACACGAGTGCTACAGAAGAGACTGCATCGGCCAAGACTGCAGCCACTCTGCCAAAGAACTATCTCATACAGCCCACAACCGCAGAGACCATGATCGAGTTCGGCGAGTCCTTCAATTCACTTGTCGAGCACGCAACGCGCCATGAGTACCCCATCCCCTGGGTGCCTGATACTCTAACCGTGTACAACCGTGCTCTTCACGTCCCCGCACAATACAATGGGGTCGCATTCTTCACATTTTCTGAGCTCTGTGGCGCTGTGCTCGGTCCTGCAGACTATATCACCCTTGCATCTACGTACCATACGTTTATCGTCACCGATGTGCCCATCATGGGCCTGCTGATGAAGAGCGAAGCCAGGCGCCTCATCACTCTACTGGACGCCATGTACGAAGCTCGCTGTAGACTGATGATAACTGCAGCCGCCGGACCCGACAAGATTTTCTTTCCCGCACGCCCTCCTTCATCTTCATCACCAGGAGTAGCTACAGACCAAGAAACTCTCGACTCCGATGCTGTGCACCCAGAAACCTATTCTGAAATATATCAAGACCTCAACTCCCCTTTTCGACCAAACATTTCTTCATATGACACCGGCTCCAGCCGTATCAGGCTATCTGACGACGCGCTCGAAGACGATCCGCCAAACCGGATGCGCAGAGCAGACTCTTCATACACAGACGAGCGGCGCATCGTGGGACCGGGGTCACCCGACTTTGCCAACATCGGTGGGCTAACGGGCGAAGACGAGAAGTTCGCCGTCAAGCGAGCCGAAAGCCGTATCTACGAAATGTGTTCTGGCAAGTGGTGGGAGCGTGCTGATACAACTGCAAACTGGTGGCGGCCGCTTCCGCTCGAGAACCGCCATTGGGAATCTCAGCGTATGGCTTCGGATCTTGCGTCTGCTTCTGCTGCAGACTCTCTAGCACGGAATAATGGTCTGCCGCCGAACACAAAGATCCTATCTGAGACGGAGCGAGAGCAGGATAGACAGAGGGAGATGGAGGATATGTTTAAGCACGGGGCTAGTCCCTTTCGGGTGCATCCTGATGCGCCGCCAAAGTTCAGCTGGACGCATGCCTGGGGGATGGTGAAGTGGGGGAAGAAGGCGGGCGCTTGGGGTAAAGGAGTAGAAGGGCTGGAAGAAAAATCCAAGGAGCAGCGGAGTGACGAGGACAGGGACGGTAGCAAAGACACAAAGTAAGATGGTTGTTGATTTTAAACTTAAGATAGATAGACCGAAGTAAACTTTTCTTTTTTGCTTTGACTCAGAACATCGCAATGCGTCTTGAAAACGCGAGCTATTCGAACCAAGGATCTAGTCACTGGATCTTTCCCTTATTCACGACAAATGCCTCGAGTGCACTAATAGCACTCCACAGCCTGTTCCCTGCCTCCTTGAACACGACACTCCTGGGCCCGTAAAAGACCTCGTCCGCAACCTCCTCCGGGTGGCGGGGAAGGCAGTGCATGAAGCTCCAGTTGTCCTTTGCGCCGCCGCGCTTGGCCAGATCCGAAGTGATTTGGAAGCCCTCGAAAGCCTTGAGACGTTTTGCGGTTTCTTCCTCCTGGCCCATGGATACCCATGTGTCTGTTACGAGAATATCTGCGTCCTTGATGGCTTCCTCGGGCGTGTTTGTCTCAAGGAGCTTTCCGGCACGGGGAGAAGTTTGCGCTGCGTGGGAGATGACGTCGCGCATGGACTGGGGGATCTCGTAGCCCTGTGGTGTTGCGACAGCCATGTCGATGCCCAACTTTGTAGCGCCAATGGCCAAGTCAAACAACACATTGTTCGCATCGCCTATCCATGCAATCTTCAGTCCCTCGAGGCCAAGTGAGGTGGCAGATGTGGAGGGGTAGATTTCGGTAATGGTGAGCATGTCGGCGATGATCTGGAGGGGGTGGTAGAGATCGGAGAGGGCGTTGATAACAGGCACGCTCGAGTGCTTTGCAAGGTCTGCGACGTCGGAGTGAGGGCCTACGCGGGCAACGATTGCAGCCGTCATGCTGGAGAGGACGAGCGAAGTGTCGTAGAGAGACTCGTTGACCTGGTCATCGTCATGTCAGCGGGGCTAGCGAGAACAGAGACAATGCCCGTACACCTAGCTGAATGTCGTCTTTTCCAAGGAACATGGGTGATCCGCCGAATGCTGCAATGGCCCCCTCGGTAGATATCCTCGTGCGCGTGCTCCGCTTGCTGAAGGTCATGGCAACAGTGCGGCCAGCCAAAGCCCCGCGCATTGATTGGGGGACCTCGCCTGTTTGCTTGATTGCAGTCTTGTGGCGCTGTGCATTTTGAACCAGCGTGGTCAGCTCAGCGGGAGTGAGGTCTGCTATGGACAAAAGATGTCGGGGCGCAAAGGGCGAGGTCGGAGGTGTCGCGGGCGAGGTGGAGTAGCAGCGGCGCAAGCTGCGCAGAGCCGCGGTGGAGGGGCGGAAGGCAGGCATTCTGTGTCAATTGAAGAAGCTGAAGCCAGAAGAGACGAGCCAGAAGGGTTTTAAGCCCGCAGCAGCAGCGTAAGAGTCACCGGTTGTGTTATCGCAACAAAATAATGTTTGATGGCGCTAGGCGTGTGACGCATGGTAGTGGAGCCCTCACAATCCGGGGGTCGGAGGGGGCTAGCGGCGGCCGCGGCAGGCACAGACACAGGCACACGTCGCTCCGCTGTGGCTGAGTGCATGACGAGACGATGAACGCCAGCCAGCCTTGGGCCCTGTACTTGCATTCCCTCCCCCAACCTTGGTCACCACCTCTCCTCTCCTCCACCATCAGCACGCCATGGCTCTCGCCTGGACCCCCCTACGGCTGAAGATGGACAACCCCGACGAGACGTGGGGCTCCAACGACACCTCCAACGCCAACACATTCATCGACGCCAACACCCGAACGCCCAGTTCGCGACCCGCCTCGCGCAAGTCTGCCCGGTCATCGCGCTCAGCCCGCTCCCACCAGTCGAGCAGGACCACCGAAGAGACGCCTCTGCTGTCCCAGCAAGACGTCGACGACGAAGAGGAACACGAACATGACTACGACGACGAGCCTACGCCGGCAACGCGGTCACTGCGGCGATCGCTGAGCACCTCCTCGGATAAGGGTGGCAAAGGCAAAGGCTCGCTGTGGAAGAAGCGCTGGCCGAGCATACTGGCTCTCATTACGCTATGTCTGCTGGTCATCTTCATCATGCTCGGCTTTCTTGCCAAAGAGAGCATCGAAGAGTACTCGATGCAGGCAGCTGACTTCAAGCCTACCAAGCTCTCCATGGACGGCCTGACCAGCAACGGCGCAAAGGTCCACGTAGAAGGAGACTTTGTCATGGATGCATCCAAGGTCGAGAAACAGAGCGTGCGCAACCTCGGACGTTTCGGCACATGGATTGCGCGCGAGGCGGAGACGGGTCCGTTTGATGTTGACGTCTACCTGCCCGAGTATGGCAACGTCCGGATTGGTACAGCCAAGATGCCGGGCGTCAAGGTGAACATCCGAAACGGGCACACCACCCACGTGGCCCTGGATGCTACTGTGCAGCCAGGCGCCCCTGATGGCATTCGTAACGTCGCCAACGACTGGCTTGATGGCCGACTGGGGCAGATAAGACTAAAAGCAAAGGCTCTGGTACCCCTCAAGTCGGGCTTGATCAACATCGGCAAGCAGCTTGTCGAGCAATCTATGGTCTTCGAAGGCGGTGACATTCCCGCCCTCCCTCACTACAACATCACCAAGCTGAACCTGGGCGAGGCCAAGCACGGCCACAAGGGTCTCGCCGCAGACGCAACCATAGTTGTGGAGAACGACTTTCCCATTCAGATTACGCTCCCACCCGTTGCTGTCGACGTGGGCATCCAGGGCTGCTCAGACGACACCTATCTCATGGTCGGAACTGCCCAGACTGGCCAGCTCCATGTCAAGCCAAACTCGGACATCAAGGTGGATGTCACTGGCAACGTTGAAAAGATCTCGAATCTCCTGACAGAAGTCTGCCCCAACACTGCCAAGTCGCCCCTTGATACTTTCTTGGGCGACTACATGAAGGGCGAGGATGCTACGGTTTACATCAACTGCTGCAAGTTCCCCGATCCGGCCACTCCCGACTGGGCTCGCGATCTTTTGAAAGATGTCATCGTGCCTGTTCCCTTTGCAGGTAAATCGATGGGCAACCTCATTAAGAACTTTTCTCTCGCAGATATGCATTTCAGTCTGCCTAACCCTTTTGCTGAGCCTGACACTCCGGAAGCAGCGCCCAAGATTTCTGGCATTGTCAACGTCGACATTGGATTACCCAACGAGATGAACTTCCCTATTGATGTCACCCAGGTCAAGGCTGATGCTGACATTTACTACCACAAGAAACTTCTTGGAAAGATGAACCTCGACAAATGGCAAAAAGCTAATTCTACCCGCGTCGAGGGCCATGGCTCGGAAGGGCCTTCTCTTTTAGTTCAGTCTGTCATTAAAAACGCACCTATCAAGATTGTCGACGATGATCTGTTCAGCGAGGTCGTACAAGCTCTTCTCTTTGGCGGAAAATCCGTCCTGATGGATCTCAAGGCGGCGGTCAGTGTTGGAGTGGACACGCCCATGGGCAAGCTTGCCGTGCGAGGCATTCCGGCGCAAGGAGTCGTACCAGTCAAACGTTCGTAGCCAGTTCGTGATCCACGTTTGACCGTTGATTCTTCAACGAGCTAACTTTCTGTGTCCAGCAATCCGCAATGGTAAGGACACCAAGCCCGGTGAAGGCGACGACAAGGAGAGCGCGATCAACGTCAAAGTTGGTAACATGGCAATTGTCGACACCTCGCCTACTTCTCTTACCATCACTGCCCTGGTCAATTTCACAAATCCAACCAAGTACTCTGCCACAGTTCCGTACTTCAACATCAACATCCTGGCCAATGGCTCTCACATCGGCAGTGCAACAGTGAAGAACATGGAGGTCGTCCCGGGCAACAACACGAACAACCTCGTTTCTGTTCACTGGGATCCTTATGAGTATGGCGGTCACAAAGGAAAAGAGATTGGTGCAGAGCTGCTCTCCCAGTACATTTCAGGTACATGACTGCGAGTACGGCGTGTTGCACACAGCAAACTAACACAAGGAATAGGTTTCAACACTTCCATAACTGTCCAAGCACACGAGCAGTCCGTTCCAGCTGCGCCCTACATCGGCCGTCTGCTCTCGCGTTTCCCCATTGAACGCCCCATGCCACACATGTCGACTCCCAAGAAACCATCTGACGGCGATGACGATGACGACGACCCAGAAGATGACGGAAAATCACATTTCATCCGTGGCACTACCATGCACCTCATTAGCAGCACTGCGGTCTTTACTCTCGCCTCTCCCTTCCGCTCTACCACGCTGTACATCACAGATATGAACGCAACAGCTTACCATGATGGCCATGCTGCTGGCAAAATTATATACGACTTGCCTTTCGCCGTACCGCCCGGTCTATCCGAGTCACCGCACCTACCTGTCGACTGGTCGTTTGGTAGTCTAGGCTACGATGCAATCAGAAAGGCACTTGGCGGACAGCTCAAACTGAGTGCGTTTGCTTATGTGGGTGTGCGGATTGGCGAGTGGAGAGAGAATGTGTGGTTCAAGGGCGGCAAGATTGGTGCCAATGTTAGACTTTGAGTTTGTTTGAGTTGGAGGCGCTGGACACGCCACTCTTTTTGTAGTACTTTCTTTTGTTGTATAAATGGTCTGGGCATAAAGAAATACACGCCAGGACGCGTTTGTTTTTCGCATCATCAAGAAGACAGGGGGGTGGCTTGGGGCTACTCAGGTAGGTTGGGATAGGGCAGGCAATCAGGCGTTATACAGATTGGAAGGGTATTTTTTACCAAATTGGCTCACATATACATGACAGATTATGGAACATGAACATTCATTCATACCCTAGTTTGCTGCTTATCTGTAAAGCACCATGTTCCGAACCATGCCACGTCGACTATGCAGTTTTCCAAATACGATTCAAGCTTATCCGACATAGCCGAAACTATCTTTTGCGAATCCCCCGATGCCACGAGCTTGCTGCCAGATCCCGGCATCCTGAGGGATGACTGTGATGGTGCCCTAGGCAGTATGAGATCACTCACCATACGGTGCTTCCAACGGCCCGACAGATTGAGTTTTTTTGCCAACGGTCAAGGAGAATGGCATCGGTTCCTCGAAGACCTGGCTCCAGACTTCAGATCTCGTGACCTAACGTGATCCAGAGGCTTGGCACAAGTATAAAAGAGGGCTTCCCGACAAACGACGGAACTGTATCCTCATCTGCTCTTGAGATCCACAGTCGACAGGTCCACCGGTCCAGATCGGCTATCAAGCTCTGACCTGCACCTCGGCGGCACAGGAAGCGCCTTTTTCCTGCCTTTGCTTAGGATCCCAGTGGCTCTGCTCGCCAGATGAGAGATGACATATTCATGGTCTCGAGCACGAAGGATTGGGCTTGGGTGGTCTAGACTGATGCGACCCACGACGGGCACCGAGAGAGGCCGAAGGACGCAGTAGCTGCATCGAGCCAACATGTGTGTACTGCATCAGGGCTGTCCCCAGGTGCGGGAGACAACGGCCAACTGTCACGGGCCATATGGGAGACGAGTTGCATAGGATGAGCATGGAACTTGCTAGAAACAGACGCCGGCAAGATCCTGTGTTGTTGCGATCTCAATAAACCGGCAAGTGCAGCCGATCCTGTCGGTCTTACTAAAAGCGGGGCACAGCGGTGGGGACTGCAACCACGCTGCTGATTGGATAGGCCACCAATCCCATAAAATACGGCCGAGCCGCCCTCGTTCGACTTTGGCATGCCAGCGACCATGGACGTTTCAACAATCAGCACTTTTCCAACATGGACAAGTTGGGTTCCCCCCCTACATCGTCAAAAGCTCCAAGGGACGGTTGCGCACAAATTATGGGCCACCCGGTGCCCTTACTCAGCTCCCTGGCGCAGATCCGACGATGATGTTACCCGGTTGTACAATGGTAACGAGTCCGTTGGATGATTTGACGTGCAGACATAGTCCATGAGTATCACTTGAAATGTGGTACCTGTCAAGGGCACATGGAAAGAGACGTTGAGGTTTTGTACTCTCTGCTCACGCCCGCTTCCTTCAGCATCCAACAGCTGCTCGTCTGCTCGCGAACATTCGAAGCACATAGCCATAGCAGCCAAGCTGACGTCGGTGTGATGTATTCTTGTTTGAGCAGTAGGGCAGGAAAGTGCCGGTGTATGCGTGGCCCCTGACACTGGTACGATGCGAGTCGCATTGGTTTTGCGATTTCAACTCTAATTCTCGATCCCAAGGTATTGGCATGTGCCCTCACAAGACAGGGCTGAAAGACAGGGTGTGCGGGGAATATTCTAGTATTAAACGAGTATAGAATACCTACATTTTGCTTGCCCTTTTATTTTTTTTCGGCAGGCAGACAGACACACACGGCACACACATATATATTCTCGAATATCAGGCTCATCTCCCACGGCTTTGCAGGGCGCTTTTGTCTGATTCCCTGCAATGACTGTACACAACAACTCTCCGTTTCCTGCGGCAGCAGATCCAACCTACTCTCCTCCTGAGAGTGAAACATTTCCTCCAGACGAACTCGAATCCGCCTGCTATGGAGACTCGTATCCCTCATTATCGGATTACAAGTATGCTTCCAACGGACTCGACAGCAACGGCGGCCCATGCTTCAGTCGGCCTGGCGAATCGGTGGATACCACAGCTTTCAATTGGACCGCCCCAGCCCCCAATGGCTTCATCAGCCCATCTGCTGCCGTAGTCGGGGCCACCACACATGGAATAACGACTACTAATCCGCAGTTCACCATGTGGCAGACAGGCGTTCCTACACCCTTGAGCACTTCAGCGGAGTCGCAGCAAGGCTACATCCCCTCGGATTACAACAGTGCGGGATTCCCATCTGTTCCCTCACCGCTACCCACGCCCACTGGCCACGGAAGTCCAATCTCCCTGTCCCCAGTGACAACCAATCCCGTCCCCTCTCCTGAAGACCCCAGCCTGAAGCCTCCGCCACGCAAGCGGGGGCGACCACGCATCCATCGCCCCGCGTCAGAAGGTTCTGCCACAAGTCCCGCCAAAGCCGCCCGGACGCAGTGCATGCCGCACACCGAAGTGGAGCGCAAGTACCGTGAAAAGCTGAATGCAGAGCTGGAGCGCCTCCGCAAGGCCGTGCCCATGCTGCCACAGAGTGATGCCTCAGAGTCTGGGGGCGTCAAACCCAGCAAGAGCATGGTGCTGGCTGTGGCTATTGATTATATCAAAGAGTTGGAGAGACAGCGCGATATCGCTGTAGAAGAGGTGGAGCGGTTAGGCGGAAAGGTCAAGTTTGGGCGGCCGGGGTCCTGGCGGAAGGAGAGTGATGATTCCTAATTTGCCTGGCCATGTTTTCCTCTACTGGGCTAAGCCGAGTGGGTGGATATCCAATCTATCCCCCTATTCGATTAGCCCGAGCGAGAAGGGGAAAAGCCGGTGTGCGGCATCCTTATTTTCCGGTAGAACAGGCGCTGGTTGGTTTGGAAAAGCATCCCCAATTTTGGGATATCCCCGTCGGATGCGTGGTTTCCGCCCTTAGTAAACCATGCAAAAGTGTTGTAGCACATTATGCTGCACACAGATAGATGTTTTGTCTACTTTCTCCCCTCTGCTGAGAGGGGAGAGGGATAGAGGGGCATTGCTTAATCTTCTCCTTCTTCTCTTTTGTCTTTGACTTCAAGCACACGGATACCCATTTTACTTGTACACTTTATTGGAGAGGCCCCCCTCCCTCTCGCTACGGCGGCTCTCTTGTAGAAAAGAATTATATACATACATATACGCACATATACATATATATATATACGGTCACGGTCTTCTACTTCTTCTTAAGCAACGGGTGTTGGTTGGATGTCCATATATGTGAGGAGGGTAGAGGGGACATGAATACAGGATGGCACTGGCCACGGTACCGATGAATCCTTCTGCGTCGCCGCCCACGACATAAGAAAACACCGTCTCGAAGCGAAGTACTCATGGACTGCACGCCTCACAGCTAGCTGTGTATATTTTACCGCATGACTGTATTTTTTTCGATCTCTGGTTATATAATGGCGGCGTAAAGAGTTTCCTTCCTCTTAATGTGTAATGAATGGAGAACCTATCAGGGTGTCTACTATGCAGAGCCTACAAGCAAGACTAGAGGATTTCGTTCTGTTTAGTCCTCGTGCGTATATAACGTACCTAGATGTTGCCTTTGTATTGTTTGGCATGTGTATTGACTGGGACTTGTCGAAATTGGTATCATGCTTGTCGCAGCTATTTAATTTGTTGGTCTTTTGATGGGTATAAGCAGAATAAGTCTATTTATGATGCGGCTAGGTCATGGATAGGTTATATATTATCATTCGCTGGTGTGTGATAGATAGAAATTGTCTGTATGCCTACAGAGTAACGCATCATTTATTATTGAAAACAGGACTATGTCGAATATCCAGTATTTGTAAAGGCTTCGCATGCTTGGCGCACACTTGTTGTTTTTATTCGACTGTCATCCAGAATGATACAAGTGCAACTTGCCTCTTTACCCGATTTGATCCTCCCATGATAGAAACAGCTAAATAATTTTATTTTTTGCACCGACTTGACAGAATCCTTTCACACTAGATTTACAGGACCACGAATGTACTGTGCAGCATATTTTATTCTCACCAAGTCCGTTACGTCTAGATAGGTTGTTCGATTTAAACAGGGCAGATTGTCTGCGCGCAGCAGATCTAGAGAAGAATACACACGATTGATAAGAACCAGACACATATGGTACGTTTTCTTTGAGGCGGTCCCATGGTCGTGTATGTAGGTATCGCAAGCCCCAGTTTTACCGGCATATTTTCCCGAGTGATCTGCACACCTTGGTTGGTTTACTTAGTACATGTTTGTACAAATGCAGCCATTCAACGACACTTGTAACAAATGTGTATATGACTTCCATGACTACTTGCTCTCTCCGGGTCCTGAGAATAAACCACAAGCAGGGAGGATCCAGGAAGCAACCACAGAAGGTGAATACGGCCTAGCCTAAACACGATCGAACAACAGGCAAGTACCTACAAACCTGCTCACCTCGACTAACTTACTGCCCCACTGCAATCGCCGCAGTCTGTCGAGTAGACAGGTAATCCCGGTACCCCGTTTCTTTCCCCGTATTACCCAAACCGGTATCGGACGTTTCCCCTCCTCTCCAACCAATCAACCCCACGCCTTTCCCCAACACCCAAGAAACCCTACAACCTCAACGACAGGCTCCTCACTCTTCAAAAGAGCATGCGCAAGCTCCATTTACCGCTTATTTCCGCACCCCACGCCAAAAAACGAGGGAGAGAATAAAGTTCAGAATCTGACGTGTCATCACGCAGTGGGAAACCTGTCCTTTATTCACGTCACTGTGGTCCTTGATCTTCACACAACGATAACAACAATACGAACGCTACATCAGCCATGGCAATGCAAAACAGTGCCACGGTTGCAGCGACGCTGAGCGAGCAAGATGAAGCCGGGAACACGCTCCGGACATATATTTTCTCTTCCCGGGAGCAACAGCAGCAGCAACCGAGTATCAGCGCTGTAGACAAGAAAGATGAGAAAAACAACACGGGAAAAGGAAGTATGAGGGTCGATGTAGTCGTACGTGTGTCCTCATCATCTCTCTTTCATCCGCGCATTTCTCTTCATCATACTCGTTCGCACGTCTTTTCTTCATAGTGCAAACACAACAACTGATTTTGCATTTCCTTACTTTCTACCCAAACAGACACCCAAGCAAGCCCAGAAGAGCCTCTTGCAGCAGCTCCTGGACGTCTTTCTACCTAGCGGATTTCCACACAGTGTGACGGAGGATTATATCGCATATCAGATATTTGTACGTCTGTTCTTTTTTTTTTTCTTTCCACTTCTTCTTTTCCGTTTGAAGTCGTAAGAAATGAGTGAAGAAATAAGGACGAGGTACAAGATGGTAAAGAAAAAAGAAGGCAGAATGCACATGTCTGACTGATACTAACACAACGGCCAACACACAAGGACTCACTACAAGCCTTCTCGTCTTCGATTGCAGGCATGTTGGCTTCGCGAGCCGTCTTGGAAGGTGTGTATTTGATATCTACCCTCTCTCTCTCTTTCTACACAAACCACTCTTTGCACCTCCCTAACACTCCTCCCCAAGGCGTCGGCGTCGGCGACCCCACCACGACCCCCACAACTGCGCTCCTGCTCTCCGTGCTACACGCATCCACGGGGCGCATCGCCACCATCCTGTTCGCGCACCGCCTGGGCACTGCCCTAGAGCCTGAATGCAAAATGTACCGCTTTGCCGCAGACATTTTCAACGACACAGCCATGGTGCTGGATTGTTTGTCGCCGGGTTTTCCCAAGCCGCTGCGCGTCGTGGTGCTGAGTGGCGCGAGTTGTCTGCGTGCGCTGTGTGGTGTTTGTGCGGGGAGTGCAAAGGCTAGTCTGAGTGCTCACTTTGCGAAGGCGGGGAATTTGGGCGAAGTGAATGCGGTGAGTTTATGAGACGAGGTTTCGTTCTTGTTCATTTTGATGTTGCCCTTTTCTTTTGCTTTCTGGTCTAATCTTTATTTCATTAATGGTTTCGTTTCCTCTCCTCTAATCTATTCAGCCATGAGGCTGAGGATGGTGGAGAGATAGGAGATGAGAAGGTCTCTTTCTGGAGTCGTAAAAAGGAGTGGAGCCAGGCAAAGTTCTGGGTCTGAAGACACATACATCCAGCGTTTTTCACAGTAAAAGACTACAACAAGAGAGGAAAGCGCGGCTAACTTATACTGTCTTTTCTCTCCAACAGAAAGATTCTAGTCAAGAAACGGTCATATCCCTACTAGGCATGCTTGTAAGTTTGTCAGTTCACATTGTTGCATGCCCTCATTCTAGATCACTTCAATGAATATTGACTCGCAGCACGGTGAATAGGCAGGAAGCTTTGCAGTCTCTCACATTACCTCAGCGATGACAACATGGTGCACATTCATCCTCCTGCTATGTGTACACCTGGGCACAAACTATGCCGCGGTGCGGGCTGTCAAGATGCAATCGCTGAACCGACAGCGAGCCAATATTCTCTTCAGCCATATCTTGCAGGACGGCGTGGTACTGAGCCCCACCGAGGTTTCAGCGCGCGAACGCATCTTCGAAAGGGGTGGCGTGCTGCGTTGGGCGAATGACGAGGTGCTTGGCAGGTGTAGGATTGGTGTCTCTCTCCATGATATGCTGGGGGCGATTGGCGCACGACGGCATAAGCTGAGCGGGTCGCTTGCATCGCGGCACAGTGATGTGGATGTATTTGAGTTGTTGTCAGTCTTTGAGGCCGAAAGTTATGTGCTTTGGCCTGCCCCGCCGGCTGACGAAGCTCTGATTGTGCTCAAGGCAGGGTGCGGACCGATTGATCAGCTCAAGGCATGGGCACATGTGCTGCTGGTTGCGGCAAGAGCACACCATAGGAAGGTGAATTCGGAGCGTAAGCCGGATGTCGCGGCGGCTCCAGTGATGACAATGGCGGCGACAACAGTGACAGACAAGCACGGGCTGATTGCTGAGCTTCGAGCGACGATGATCGAGGTACAAACCATGTTTGAACAATATGGGGAAACCATGAGGACAAAAGGCTGGGATCTCGGTGTTGCTGCGATGGAGACAAAGGCCGGGATCCGGCTGCAGATGTCTTGACGGGACGGCTTGACACGATCTTGGTCCAAACGTGCACTTTGTAGTCCAACCTGTGTGAAACAAACGACGGGCGCGGGAGCATGGATCTCCACGAAACTGAAGTTCTGGGGCCACGGATGGGCAGCCCGAGCGGACCACAGACGTGTTACAGCGCGGTGTGGTCAAACTACGTCCAGACGACTACATCATCACATGGCGGCTGGTCTCGACTGCATAAGATCGGCACTGGCATGTGCCTCCGGACTTGTGTTTGAGAATGTTTGATTTCCCGCTGGGTTGTCATTTGTCAGTCTTACTTTTTTTCTTCTCTTCTTCTCTGGTCTTTCTCTCTCGTCATCGCTGCGGCAAAGTAAGCGTGCATGGGTTGCATGGTGTCAGCGATCCACCTAGGCAGGTTTCAGATATACCTGGCTCTTTCATCCGGGCGGCGGCCGCCCGATGGTCGAATCTTACCAGAATCAATATTGTGCATCCAAGCTCTGGATGCTAGTGTAGAGTGCGGGCTGTTATCATGTCGCCTACTATAGGATGCATGTTTGAATGAGGGCTCCCGTGCCGGGCAGCTCCCTCAGGATGCGATGCAACATCAGCAACCCACATGCCGCTAACACTGTCATATATGAAAGAGTATTGATTGCAATCAAACACAGGTGTGATCAATTTTGCTTTTCCCGAGAACGTGGTCGTTGGGAGGGTAAGCCAGTTGAGGCTCCGGGATGAAGGAAAAACAATTTCATGCATGTTGTGCATGGTCAGCGCCACGGTGAATGCAAGGAGAAGGCAAGGCGTGCCGGTGTCAGGCTGGACACTGTGGACACGGAATGAATAGTCAGCCACTGGGTTTCATCCGTGGTGCTTGCGCAGACGTGCGAGACGAGCGTAACGAATAAAAAAAGCAATTGCCACGAAGCGGTGAAGTGTGGAAAAATTCACAAATGTTTTTTCCCAGGCTGACGACAAAGTGGACCGCTGGGTGCGTCACGTCATGTAGTGTTGGAGGCGAGAGATTTCTGTTGGCGAGACAGAATTTTCGGTGGAAGTCTAGGTCTGGGTCTTGGGGTTTGGTTGAGGAACAAGAAGGGGGCGGCTGAGTCGTTCATCGGCTACTATCGGGGCTTGCACGACAGGAACAGGCGCTACTGGGGCAGGAAGGCTTGCAAAGGGCAACGGCAGCGAGAGAGGCTTGAAAATGGGCCGAAGACGTTTTCCCAACAGCAAAACAGGCGTGCATCGGGTGCGGATGCTTTGCCTGGAGAGAAGATGGGATGACCGGCATTATGTGGGATATGCGGCAGAATGGATGGAAGGATCGACAGGCCATGAGCGGACAGGCGGCCCTAAACGGCATCGGGCAATATTCTAGAAGCACAGCGGACTTCGAGAATGCATCTTCGACGGCACGGATGTATGAGGAAGCGCCAGGGTGGCCTGACCAGGTGGGCAGCCGAGGATGTCAGGAAGGCCGAGAGGGGAAAATCCAAGTCGGGCCGTGAAGAGGCAGCGGAGAGGGCCGAGTGTGTGTACAGCACCTACGTAGTCGCGGTGTCCAAGGCACACGATGCAGGCGCTTGGGGACTGGAGTGTTAGATGGGTGAGTCGGAGATGGTATAGCTTGATTTGCTATAGGCAGCTAGCGCATTTAGGCACGACGTCGGACCCTCAATTACGTAGTCTAGAGAGCGTCTGCATGTGTGTGTAGTATGTGTTTGCTACAGACGGCGGGCGGGTCCAGTCCATGGCTGAGGGATGTCGTGTGTCAGGTATTTGTGGCCATACGGAGCCGGGTCCCGGGCAGCCAGGTGGGCGAGGACGCGTTTGTCCCCAAGCATAGGGCCAAAGCCAAGACTGTGGCCGTGCACGGCCCGCTCGCCTGTGGCAGGCAGGATGCGTGTGATTGGGCGTGGGGGGAAGTGAGCACGTTGAGGGCTCGCCTGAGGACCATGGAAGGGCACAGCAGAGGCGGGCTGGCTGGCTGGCTGGCAGGCCGTGGTGTCGATGGCAGTTGCTGGTGGCTTGCTGCCGGTACGTGGACCGAAGCACAACGACTGCTAGCAAAGGGCCTTTTGCGTGGGCGTGGCCGTGGACAGAGTCAGAGGGGGGATTAGTGGCCGTCAGGCAGCCGTGGTTTTGCCGTGAGGTGGGAGCCTCAGGCGTCAGGCATCTACTGGGCAATGTGGGTGGCGGCTGCAGTACAGTACGGTACAGTACAGTACAGTACAGTACAGCATGGCCGCAGAGGGAGGATGTGGGGAGACAGAGGCCTTGGCCACGGCAACCAAGGCAGCTAGCAGCGGGTGTACGCGCAGCAATGGGCAGCTTGGACTGCAAAAGGAAAGAGGGCAAATGAGAGGGGGCAGGTGTGCTATGGCAGAGGCAGAAGGGCCGAGCAGGCGCTCTGCCATGACGGAGGGCGACGGAGATATCGCTGCACCAGCAGCCGACGGCGGGCAAGGCTGCTGGGGTCGAGAGGGGAAGGGCCAAGGCAATGTAGTGGCAGCATGCGCAGAGCAGGCCGGGGTCGGAAACTAGATGCGAAGGGAATGGCTGCGGATGGAGCGAGATAACAACAACAACCGTGCTGGCCTGCAGCTGGTGTTACTGGCGACCACGCCGTCGGGGCTCGACTGCGGGTAGCGTCGATGGATGGGACGAGTCTTTCTTCTGCGCGCGCTTTGTTTTTGCGCCGGGTCACGGGACTCGGGGAGGGGGAGGAGGCGAGAGGGCAGGCGCGATGGAGCGACGGAGCGACGAGGCAGGCGCAGGGCGGGCAGGAGCGGTGGGCTAACATGGCAGGCGCGACATGGCAGGCGTATCGATAGACGCACGGGAACTGGCCCTCGTCGCTCTCTCACCATGACCGCATCCATACGAGCATCGGACGTGGCGAAAGGTGGAGCAGTGAGCACCACGCACGAAGCCGGCAGGTCGCAGGGGAGGGGGCTCGCAGTTTCGGCCGGGATGGTGATGAGAGCGTGCGTCTTCCAGAAGACTTGAGCGGCCAATGGGGCGTGTAGCGCGCATGGCCGCTTTTAGCAGGCGGCCATGGCCAAACCGCTGGGTGGAGACATGGCGTGTGCGCTCTGACTGAGCTTTCTGCCCACGCATGGGCCCACGCCGGGCTCCCTGACTCTCCACCGGCGCTTCGCTCAAAACCACGCTGAGCCGCAGCTGCACCCAAACCACCACCCACGTCCTGACGCACATTGCCCGCCCAGCCTGTCTCACCACCACCGCCCTCTTCACCACCGCGGACCCACCTCGTCCACCACCACTACCACCACCACCTACCACCATTCTTCACCACCGCCCGTCGTCCTTTCGTCTCGTCTCGTCTCGCTCGCACCACCGCACCGCCATTGATTGCGCCCCGGCCTCGCACCACCCACCCGCACGCACACACATACACACATACACACACACCCGCCCGTGCAACCACACCCCCCGCCGCTGCTGTGCTGCCCTTCCAGAAGACGCTATAGAAGCCTGTCCGCCTGTGTGCTGCCCGCCCGCCGCCCGCCTGCCCTTGGTCAGCCCTCGATGCTGCTGCCGTCGATATCCTAATCTCCCCACTGCTCTTCCCACCACGCTGGCTCTCCGACACTAGGTTCTCCCCGAACCTCGTGCCACCCGCCGTCAAGCTGGCCCAACAAGTGCAACTCTGCCCCTGCGAAGGCTTCGACGAGCAGAGTAGGAAGAACGCCCGCCGCGTCTACAAGCAATTCTGGAAAAGCGTCATGGTCACCCGCAAAACCGGAAACCACGCCCTGTCGATAAAGACGTCGTCCTCGTCGTCGTCGACGGCCACCTCGCCCACACACTCGCACCACGACTCGTCAGATGACCACCACTCCACCATGGCCATGCCCGACTGCCAGCCCCAGCCCGCTCCCTTGACCGTCTCCATACCAAGCAACCTCCCCAGCCTACAATGTCGGAAGCCCAACCTGGCCGAGATTCTCAACAACACCGCCCCTCCACCATACACACTCACCTCCTTCATGGCCTTCCTCTCCCAGAACCACTGCCTCGAGAACCTCGAGTTCACAATGGACGCCTCCCGCTACCGCAAGCACTACTCCAAGATGGTCAGCCGTCACCCAGGCAGCCCCATTTCGCCCCTCTCAGACGAGTGTGCCTACGTCCTCATGCTCTGGCGTCGCTTGATCGATGCCTACATTCGCGAGTCTGGCCCCCGCGAAGTAAGTCATGCCCTACGCCCACTCACCGCTCCGCGGCCCTCTTACTAACTCGTTTCCCAGGTCAATCTCCCCGCAGAGGTCCGTGACAACCTCCTCAGCCTTTCCGACTCGTACGTGCCCCCGCACCCGTCGTCTCTCGACAGTGCCGTGGCCAAGATCAACGAACTCATGGAGGAGAGCGTATTGGTGTCCTTCCTGAACTCGGTCACACCGCACAGCGCACACCCAACCGCCAGTCACGACAGCTACGCCGGAAGTAACATTTCGCGCTCGTCGACCCGCAGCCACGAGGACCGCAGCGTCTTCTCCCGCTCCTCACACCCACCAGTGCCTGCGCATCAACGCGCATCTGCACCATCTTCCCTCACTTCTGGCTTCATGCAGTCCCGCCCATTCTCTCATGCCCGCTTCCACTCTCAACCCACGTCGTCCGGCCCGCCTCCGGCCACGCGCGTCACATCGGGCTACACAAGCGGCAGCGATGCATTGACCGATGACTCGGGTAGCGCAAGCAGCCCGTCTGGCATGAGTGATCCATTGACTCCTCCCGGCACTCCTCCCGTGAGCGAGTACCCCATGACCGACTTCCACCATGCCTACTACGACCAGGCTCCCAGCAGTGGTACACCTAGCCCTCGCAACAGCCGCGGTGAGCACAATGGCCTCGCCAGTGCCACGCGAGACAGCTGGAAGCGAGTCAGCAGCAAGCTGTGGCCCAGAAAGAAGAGTGGCAGCCAGCTTCGAGACGACGAGCCTGGTGTGGTTGAGGGAGGCCTCTTCTGAGCCATGCCATCCCTCTTCAGCTCGCCTATTATTATAACAACCCTCTCCTCCTTTCTATGTTCAAACCTACGCACACTCTCCCACGATTACGACGATGCAATCAGAGCGACTTGTATCATTTCAATTATGCATACTGGGCACCATGTCCACCGGCGTCACTATTCTTCCATCTACGCGGTCCCCTCGGCATGCAAAGGCGCAACTGGCTCACGACCCGGCGAGGTTGTTTTGTTTTTTTCCCGGCATTCTCCTATTCTACCATGACTAGACATCGGAACAGGCGTTGCAAAATCCCTGGTCCATCTACAACCAACATTACTCACCCACTCCCGCCGCCGCATACCATCTCGGCGGTCGGGACTATGGAAGGCGTTTTCTATTGACATTGATCAAGAGCATATCATGAACGAGCCCGGTCGGGTATGATTTTGATAGTGTTTTTATTCTTCCTCATTGATATGTATCATTACGGCTCTTTTTTTTTTCTTTCTCCCACACATATTTGTTGGGAGCCTTTTAGATTTGGCAAGGGGACGGCGTTTTATTCTTTCTCCTTTGTGTTCATAGGGCCTTGATGAGGAAGTTGGATTAGATACCAAAAGCGCATCAACAAGCGCTAGAGAATCATGACCATATCGCGGTTGGTTGACTCCAACACGCACAAACTAGTCGTCTGCGAAACTTGCTAGCAGTGATGTTCTGCTCACTAGGCGGAGCTCGACAGCCAAGGTTGCTGCTACCTCGGCCATCATCTTACGACGTGTCGATCTGACGCCCACTAGCATCGCCCCAGGCTATGCACTACGCTGCTGTCTGCCTCTCACTGCCACACTAACCTCTTCCTGGGTATACACTTTGCACCAAAACAGTCGACACCCCCCACATGCAAACTCACCTCACCCACCCCCTTGCTTTAGCACTTTAGCCCCAGCCCTGTGGTCTCGGATGAACACCACCTCGCCGACTTTGACTGGTGCTTGAGGTGCGGAAAGGATTGGTATGCAAGGGATGACCATCGGGTAGCCGGTGCATGGAAGATCGGATATGGGGTGAAGCCACAAGAGAGACAAACATGATAGGTACGTGTACAAATGGCCGGTGAGCTGAAAAACGCTTGATAAGCCTGACTGGCTCGGTACATTTGAGCAGATTTCAAAGCAGGCAACAAGTCCCTTGGACTTTTCTTTGTTGTGTGTTAACTCAGGCTCAAGACACACCCACACCGATCGTGCTAGCGTCTCACTCATATAGCCAGTCACGTATTGTTCGTATACATTTCCAAAATGTCTCTGTTTCTCCTGCGCCCCTGCCGACTCCCAGGGTCATGGGCTGCCTTTATGATCTAATTCTGTGGCACGGAAGCGGACGCGGCACGGTTAAGGCTTCCCAGACGACGGGGAGACAGGAAAGGGCTGCTGTTAGCTCTGCTGCGCGTACCGTTTGCTGGTTGCGCAGTCAGAGAAAGAGAGGAGAGCAAGTACTGATATTAATGATTCTTGTTGGTGGCGCCGCTGGTGCAGGTAGGCTACTACTCGTTACATTTTTGTGGAAAGAACAATCCAAAAAAGAACACACATGTTAAAGTCACCTATTTCCCCTCGTACATACGTACATACGTACAGACACACACCTGCGCGTTAAGACACGTTTTACTCACACTCATAGTCTCACCTACCGATGACAAAGACTCTAATTTCCACATTCCATATACTAAATGTATATCGTACATAGGCTATATGGTCCGTGACTTCCTTGTCTTCATCTCCTATCCGGGTCTCGTGGGATCCGTTCGATTTTCGCTTATCGCGCTTTGCAAGCAACGATCAAGAGAAAAAAAATATAAAAATATCAATCTTGTAACGGTTAGTGTTTTTCGTCCTGGTCGCCCGTGGGTGAAACAGAAAAGGGTCCAGGTGTAGGATCGTAGCGAGGGCCCAGAATGTATGATACGGATGATCAGGCGTGACGTGTTTGAGATAAGACACCGGGTTGGCCGTGAGTCAGGTTGTGCTGCTCGCTGCTTCTGTGCGCCGCATTCGGGGGTTTTGCACGGGCACATGTGGGTTCTGGAGACAGTGCTTTGCGGTGCTACGGTGGGTACGTGCATGGCGTGATTATCAGGTGTCCAAGGCAAAGACGCAGACACACACAAGACCTAGGTGAAGCTATTGGTAGCACCAAACGGTAGGGGCGGCGGCGGTTGGTTGTGGCTTCTGGAAGGGTGGACTCATTGGCGTGTAAGCGACTGTGGTTTTTTGCAGACCCCTGCCACATGGGACGACAACAGGTGGGCTACCTTGTTATTCATCTCCGACTAGTAGTAGTATTTTCTCTCAACTCTCTGCTCAAGCCCATCTCGCCATCCACAACATCATGCACAACATAGGCCATCGGGCACGTAGCTGAAGCCCACCCAACCCAACTGTCGCGCAAAGACGTCACTGTACCCACAGATTGCGCTCTGGCACCGTTGCACCCAATAATGACTCTCCGCCCTTATTCCCGCACCTCCGACTTTCCTCTTCCATCCAAGCACCATGGGACCACCACACCATCGGCATATGTACCGCGTTGCAAATCCCTTTTTGCCACAACAGGCACATGCCTTCTCCACCTGTCGCAACGTGATGGAAATCAAGCATCCTGCGTTCCATGGCGCGAGACTTGACCCGTTGCAAAACTTGCATCTGCTAGGGACCAAACCTCCCCCTCCATCGCTACAACATTATGTAGGTGTACACAGACCCTCTCAATAGCTGTGGTGGCACACCAGGACCACACGCCGCGCCGCACAACGGCAACTCCCGCACGCAAGACGAGAAAAAGCTTGATCCGGTGTCGAGTCTTTTTGACCTTGTTTTCTCGGTGAAGCCACCGCCAAGATAGAGTTCAATCGGTGTACGTACTACACCTGGACTTGGGTAGTGCTCTTCTCATCGCCGAATCAGTCATACCAGGATCCGCATTGAAACCCTTTTCTCGTTGCATCACCGGGCTATAGCATACGAGACTATACATGTTCATCTCCCACACCCCTCCTCTGCAAAGCGGTTGCACGAGTAGTATATATCCGTTCCGCGGAGCATCAACAACGGCTTTTTCCTAGGCTGCGAGAAACGGGGCCGACTATGTAAAAACCTAAGCTACACCGCCCACCCCTCCGCTGGTAATATGACGCAATGGCCATGTAGAAATGCCGCCAGAGGGAAAAGGGACTTGCCGCGACTTTGACGGCCTTTTGAGGTACCGCCTATACAGGAGCTTCTGGTATTCTCCGCCCCCCACGATGCATCCACTGGCGCATTAACACCTACCATGCGTTCTAATAAACCTACTCGATGAACCGTCTGTGATGTCTGCGTTCTGCAACGCGAACCCCCCTTCGACCTACAGGATTACCCCTCCACGTGTTGTTGCACATGCACATGCATGTTACTGTTACCCTTCCAGACCGCCTACAGACTCCACACCGTCATCGCAGCGCCGATCACTTCTTCCCCGCGGCGGTAAAGCAACAAAGTGGCAAAAAACTTCGAGAAGGGTTCTAGAAAGCGACGATCAACATCAATTGGAAAATGCAATTTGTGGGTTTTTCTTCTAATAGCATTGGTATTAAGAATTACTTGTGCAGGATAATTGCTTGTGTCGAAGGGCGAGCTCTGTTTCTCCTGCACACTCCGTCGATCGCTGTCCCATGATTTTGACCAATCACTTCCACAAGCGCAGACGGTGAAATCGAGCGCTCAATGTACAACGACATGGTTATGAACTGCTTGGTCTCTGTCTCAACATTGGCATTGGACTCACGTGAATATAGACAGTACTCACAGCATTAATATCTAAACATTGCATTCTATCGCGATCGCAAGCTTCTTCTGTTGTCATAATAGGTCTCTTCAAATAGAGACAAAACCTATTCCCTTTTCCCTTTATTCTCAAGTCCTCCACTCCTCAATCTTGCTCATCAGTCTCTCTGCAAGAAAGCTCTTATCTTCGCTTTCCCTTTTCAACATCCCACAACTAGCCTGAATAAATCTCTCTTTGAAAACTGTCCAGAGTAGTTGGTCAGCCTCTGCTTCGCTCCCAGGTCTTGGATAAAAAGGATCGTTTCTCCAGAATGCTTGACAGGCCTGCTCAACCCCCGCTTCGTCCATCGACATTGGCCGACAGCAATCAAAGTCGAGGATCCACATGCTGTGTCTTCCCAAATAGTCTGATTGGAACACAGGCTTTTCAGAAGACTGCACTTCCCGAGGTGGTGCGAGCACGAACTCGACGTCGTTTGCGTCGATCTTAGCTACCCAATGCATGAACGCTAGAGCATCGGCCATGGTCTCTGCATAAGCCTTGATATCAAGGCCGAGTGCTTCCATCTGGTCTACATGGAGCGGCACGTTGCGGAGACTGAAGCGCTGGAAGCGCGAGTTGCTGGCGCCCTGTTTGTGCCGCCGACGACGCCCCAGGTATGGCCGGATTAGACAGGCGTCATCATCCGGGTTGGTCTTGACGAAATCACACAGTCTAGTGTTGCCCTCGCAGAAGAGATCCACTATTTTGTCGCTGATCGCTCGGGGAACCTTGGGGATGCGCTCCGAGACTAGAGCTTTGCATGCAGAGTAGCCGGCTGGAAATTGGGGTAAACGTGTCTCCCACAATGGATCTGCGGCTTCGACCAGTTGGTGGCATTGAGGAATGGAAAGTGGAGTCGGTGGCTGGTGTGTAAGGGCTCCACGCTGAACTTCGAGATGCATGAGGTAGTCGTTGGTAACTGAACGGCCGGGCCCACCATCTTCCCGTTTGATGGCAGTGCCAGTGGGTTCGAGAGTCCAAACGCTGCCGCAGAAACCCTTGCCGATGCAGTGGAACTTTGTGGCTGTAGAAGACATGTCTGATGTGTTGTTGAAATTAATAGTTGCGTATTGTTGGTAACAAGAGATACACACAAAGGGGTTGCTTGCGTTCCAATATATAGTGAGTACGAGTGTTCAATGCTGGGCTTCTGATTGGCCAGCCTTCCATAAAACTCATCCATCCACCCAATCACAAGCTCAACTTCCACGGTCTAGTTTGGCTTAGCTCAGTACTGCGACAAACCACTTTATGTATCCAAGGAATCTTGACAGTAGAATGACTGAGATTCTCTGACTGTACGAAATTTTGAAACATGTCGCGACGACTTCTCAACGGGTATCTCCGCGATACCCTGTCGAGGTGACTGGGAAGGCTTGCAGGTAGTATCATTCAACATTCAAGATACTTACCGTGGTTAACATGTGCCTAGTCTCCTTGCAAACCAGACTTCTTTCACTACCTCCACTGGCTACGAAACACTCACATCAATATGCCGCGAATCATAGCACAAGCCTGCTGACAAACTCTAGGACGTTGCACGTCCCTGAATATCTTCACGAATCCCATGAAGGCCTGTCTTGCCACTCAGAATGGACTCATGTACTGGCATCTTAGTGCACCGAAATAGTCGGATGAAGCCGCTTATCCAAACCGCATAACTTATAATTGAATCACCATAGTAGTGAATCATTCAGCTTGTAGATAACGTACACGTATCTAGAAACATCTGCATCTGCCTTGTGTATCTAAGAGCTGAAAAGTGCGTTTATCAGAGTCGTGGTAGAATCAGTTACGTCCTGACTATTTCGGTAAGCTAGCAATCACGCGGCTTACGTGACGTAGATTTGCCTTCAAGGCAAAGCATGCGAATGTTTCAAATGCGGGCTTACAAAGGCCGTCGGCGGAACCAATGTTGATTACTGTCGAGGGCGAGGTGGTGGACTCTGACAGCTGTAACCCCGCACGGATTTGAAATGCCCGAGCACGCGCGCTGCTTTGCACAAACTATACTTTTTTCTCACAGTCCTTCCATGGCGTATCAGCAACCAATTAGCTTACCAATTGCGGTTGCAGCGGATTTTGTAGACAAAGTAAAGTAGGATGCTGTCGGCGGCGAAAAGAAAAGACACCGCAAGCACTGTATGCTTAAGCATTCCCCTAATTCGCGTATTCTCTATACCATCTGAACGCCTACATGCATCCAGTTCCCCTTTGTACTCATGCTCCCCTTTACGCAAACCGCTGCCATCATCAGCATCATCATCACGAGCACATGTCCCCGTCCCCTGGCAACCCGGCACAACCGAAGCCTAGAAGCGGGGAGAGGGGAATGGCTGCATAGGGCGCAGACGGCAAGCCAAAGCATCGTCTCTTTCCACATTAGGACAAGATGGACAAGGGCCAATGTCAGCGGACGCCATCGGAGAGCGAGAGGAGCGAGAGAGCAAGCCTCCGTGCCCGCCCCGCGCTCGAGCGCCCGCGTGCGCATGCACATGCATGCTGGCCTGGCGCGCTTGGGGGGGGTTGGAGGGGAGGGGGCCACTGAGTTTGGTAAAAGCAGCATGCCGCTGATCAGTGCGTTTTGCATCGCTGGTGGCCGGGCAATGGAAAGACAAAAGTGACAAATTGCATGGTTGGAAATCGTGCCCTGTGAATTGCTACGCGGTGCGTGCGCCGCGCCAAGGGGGGGTTTGCTCGTGTCACCCAAATGTCGTCTCTTTCTCCACCCTGTTCTTCCCCTCGTGCCCCTTAGTCAGTTGGGGTATGTAGTTATAATTGTCGTTTAGTAATCTCCGTCGCCCACCACTGGCGTTGATCGGTGGGCGAACAAGGGGCAGCGCAAAGAGTTAGTAGCATTGATGTTATCGAACTAGTATTGCGCCGTCATCTCATGTAACTGTTACTGTTACTGTCATGGTGTTATGGGGGCGTGGATTGGGGAAAACGATGACGGACCAGGGGGGGTAGCCGTCGTTCGGAGATATGGGCTCAAAAGGGTCAAAGTGATGGGCAACGGATATAAGGCCCAGGGCCATCAGCATGGGTCAGCACTACACGTTTCTATCATGTCCGTCGCCACTATATTGATAGTATTTACCCCTGTAATTCAGGCAAGAGATGGAAACATCACATCTTACGCCTGTGTATGTACGTTGCGGTACACATCGATCGGTGATGGCACGTAACGTTCTGTACCATCAGCGGCTGCACTCTGTCATTTTACCCTGTCCACTTGCGATTGGTCTATGATTTGCACAGACGAGAGAAAAAAAATCTCCGTACACACTACTTCAGAAAAGGATCAGCCCAAAGACACATGCCCGTCTCAATCTGACTTTTGCTCACGCCAGAGCCTCTTTCCCAAAGAACACACGCGTGTATCGCCATCGCGATCGCTCAGACTTAGACCAAGCCGATGAGATGACGAAACCTGAGCCGTCGAGGCTGATCGTCGAGGGATCAGCAAAGCTACTCGTTAGAGCTTTCCGGGTTTTTATGTCTAGACTGTCGGCATGCCGTCGGCATAGCCTCAGCCCTTGCAACACCACAACCGTCTGCATTCCATGTGAAGACCCAAGAACACCGCTGCCTCCTGTACCTTGTACCCCTGGAAGACCCCTTGGAGAACAGTAACAAGCATTATACATGCTCTGCGGGCAAAAAGATCCCCGCAACACCTACTGTAGCCTTGTCTTACCATGAACCCGGGTTTGAACATACATACATTACCTTGCTAAATGACACACGAATATGTACTCGGATCAAACCTCACGATACCACTCAGCTCCACCGCAACCCTTGCATCGTGGGGCACACAAGCTGCTTGTTTGTGTCCTTACTCCCCACATACTGGCTACGTACATAGTATGTAAACGCACCCCACCGCACCCGTCCGCCGGCCCGCACACAAGCATACTACATGCCAAGCAAAGTACCGCCTTGATTTAATCTGGAAGATTGGCGTCCCTATCCAGTAGGGTACTGTATCCCTTGCGGTATACGCGGCGGAGCCCAAGTTCGGCCCGAAGGAAGTGAGTGAGTGAGTGGGCTGAAATACGGGTTAGGAAAAAAACATCCGCAACTGGGGTAGGTATGGCCACAGTGTCCAGACTCAACAAGATGCACAATGACGATGTTTCAAGTTGGTTTTGCTGATAGGGCTCTACGGGATTACTATTGCCACTGCCGTTGCTGGATATCGAAGTGAAGGGACTGCTTTTTTATGTTGGCTGCCGATGTGCACTCGGCCTGAGTGAGATGGTTGAGATAGTGTAAAGTATGTGTGGGGAGATTATGAAGTGAATGGAGGAAAGAAGATGGTGTTGTAGAACCTTAGAAAATCGTTGAATTGCGTCGTCGTGTATGAACATGCCAGCGTTTCTACTGTATGTTGGATTTCCACTATGAATCGGACATTAGTCTCTGGATATGAATTGCTGTTTTTCTTTAATCACGGGCCCAAACGCTCGTGCTGAATTGTTCATTGTTCAATTTTGCGCCTTCTTTTCTAGGAAGGTAGTACAGGGTCTTGGGCTTTTCCTTGGCGGGCGCGGGAACGAAATCGAATCGGCAGCATGAAGTGTTAGTGCGATCGGGAAGCGGCACGGTCAAGATCGCAAGCCGTTATTTTTTGCTTCCTTCGTTCCTTCTTTCTTAGAAACAAACAGCCAGGACATGGGTGTATTGCGTGCCGCAGGGTGTGGTGGAGGGAAAGCCTCAACATTGAATAGTGATGATGCAATACATTTTTGTGATGGTGCGTCGAAAATACAAAAATGAATCCGCTGTTTGTCGCGTGACAGAATGTCTGGATGACCGTTTCATCTGGCTTGCATGTTCTAGAATCTTTCCGTTGAGTGCTAAGGATTAAACGACCACGTGTGTTCGTGTAAGAATAGATGAACTCGTTGTATTAGCCAATGGACCTACAGGCGACATATAACCCGAAACGCCTCCAAACGCCATCGCTTGAATCCGCAGATAAGCTCATCACGCTTCTGATAATTGTCTTGTCATTCCCTGGCTCTTGGAGTGTATCACATGTGACGATCCCGTCGTGAGCAAATATGTACGGTGCAGAGACCAAATAGACACCCGATCAGGAAAACGTATGTAATATGCAGCATGCAGAATACTGCATATATCCGGTACGCGAGATGCCCATCCCAGGTTTCGCACCCCCCTCTCTGTGCTTATCGAGATTGCCATAGTCCGAATCCACGTCGGCGGTACATTAATAGCAGCTCTGATATCGCATTTAGCCAGTGTGCCAGTGGTGGAAAGTCATGGTTCATAAGCACGTTTCGTTTCACTGCATCCAATTCCACCATGACCAAGCGCCAGCGTCCCCGACGGTTGAAATGCGGTTGGTGCACGGTAGATTGAGGTGTGGGTAGTGCATAAAGTATGCCAATGACCACATCTTTTGTCCGAGCACGATGTGAGGACGAGGCGGTTCTGGCTGCTGCAGCGACAGACGGCGCCAGCAACGTCAAGCCACAGGTCAGCACTGTATGCAGTGTAAAAGCAGCGAGCGCGTAAATGTGTAACAATCGGCACGGGGGATCGGGTACGAGACGTCCGGTGTCATGGTGGTGTGTATGAAATAAAGTCAACAGCGCTAAAGGAAGGTGTTGCCAGCGATTGGACTCGTCCATTTGCCTTTCTTTGCAGCGCGCATTTCGGCATACAGAGCTGGATTGATGCCTTTCTTCTTGCACCTCTTGATCTCTGCCTCAGACAAGGTGCTAATGTCGAAGTCACTTGCACTCCATTTGCTACTTCCACTAGACTTTGATCCGGATCGGTTCCGTTCAGCTTCTTCTAGTATCGAATGAAGTGAGCGGTGCTCTTCGCTTGGTGATGAGGTTGATCCTGACAGAGTGAATGAACTCGAAGATCGACTAATCGACGTTGACTTTTCAATGACCAGACGGGCAGGACTAGGGGGGCCGTCCTGTGTCTTGTCTGACAGCTTCCGTGGCATCATTTTTCGGAACAACGACTGCGGCGTATGGTGATCAAGACTTGCATATCCTAGAGGTGTTTCTACAGGCGTGGTCGAGTGTCTTGAACTGTCAATGGACGAGTGCGTTGACGACGGCTTGGACGTGAGGCTGGGCGGCGGATTAGAATGAGCATCGTCTTCTAAAGTAAACCACTCCGGGGCAGGGGCCTCGGCTTCAGGCGGATCAGGGTCATCATCGCTTTGGTCGTCCGAAGTGAATGTTGCCACGGAATGGATGGTTTCCAACGAGGTTTTCTTACGTAGATGTGGAGGGAGTCTCTTGATGCTGCTGGCGCCTCTCTTGTTGTTTCGATAAGAAACGAGTCCGCGTGGGTGTCGGCGAGCGGTTGGCGGATCTCCCTGGGTAGCTGGGTCGGATGACGTCGTATCCTTGGGTTCCGGTTCCTGGAGCTGAGAGGGACATTTGCGGACAGGATTTTCGGCCGGTGGTGTGTCGATTGGATGCACCCGCAGAGGATCCAGTCCCGACGGCAGAGAATGGTGAAGCGCAGGTCCCTTGTGGTGGCTACTGCTATTCGAAGCAGATCGATCTGGCGCTATTGGGGGTGGGGCGTGATGGTCTAGTTTGTCGCAGAAGCCGTCTGCTGCAAGCGTACGAAGATCTGTGTGCTTCTTGCGGGCCTGGAGGGTGGCTCTGGGGGACCGGCGAATTGGAGGAGGCAAGGTGTCGTCAAAGTCCATGTCAGCGCTTGGGCGGGCGAATGATGGGTGATGCATCCTCCAGCGCGGAGCAAAAGAAAGCAGGACCAGAGGTGAAGCGACGCCGACGGGCAGCTATTGTGTCGGTTCCGCTGGGCTTTCGCAGCCATGACGCAGCGGGGTCTGGCAGGCCCTCACGGCGCTGGCTAGTGGCAGCGAGCAACATGGCTGTACCTTGCATATGGCTCCGTTGTGAGCATCGCGAGTGGATCGAACGCCTGGGAACTGGTCCATTACGCGCGTGGCCTGGGCGTCGGCCGTTTGGGCCGCGGCGGGCTGGCCAACGGCGGACGCAGTCACGTGCCCGGGCGTGCACGAGAGGCCATGGATGGCGGCGGAGAGGGCGCGCGCATGTGGGAGCGTGCCGGCGACGCAGATGGGGGCTAAAACGCGTTTCAAGTGCGGTCAACGAGCGTGTCAGGCGGTTGCAAAGACATGTTTCATGGGCGGGCGGGCCCTGACAGACGGGGGAGACAGCCAACGGCCAAGGCCGCAAACGGGCTAGACTGCCTGGCCGCCGACATCACAACCACCCAACCCTCACCTCACCCCGTCTCGCCGTCGCTGTCCCGCGAACAGCATGTATACACCCGTCCGCCTCGGATCCCCACCGCGCTGACCCAGTGCCCGCCGCTCGCCATGAGCAACGACACGCCCACGCCCATCTCCGACGACGAGGTCGTGGCCCTCACAAAGGCCGCCTTCGAGCACTCCCGCCAGGACATCACCCACCGCGCCGCCGCCGCCGACGCGCCCCGCGAGTTGCAGCAGCAGCCCGGCATCACCATCGACCTGGGCCACAAGAACATTGCCCGCCTGCCCGACGAGGTCATCGATGTCATCCGGGCCGAGATTGAAAGGTACTTGCCCGCACGCCCGACCACGCCCGCCCCGTAGACGACAAGTGTTGACATGCCAGGCTTGCCCTCTCCCACAATCTCCTCGCCACCCTCCCGTCCCGCCTCATCGAGTGCAGACGCCTCCGCTACCTCAATGTCCGCTACAATGCCATGCGCGAGATCCCCGATGCCGTACGTCGGCCCGCTCCCCCTCCGCCACTGATCCTGCGACCCGACCGCTGACCCTTGGCAGATCCTTGAGATGACCTCGCTGGAGATTCTCGACGTAAGCCGGAACAGGATCAGATCCGTCCCCACCAAGATTGCCAACTTGACCTCGCTCAAAGTGCTGGCAATTGCAAAGAACAAGATCGAGGAGCTGCCCGTGTGCTTGGGCGAGATCAACAGCCTGCAGGTCCTCAAACTAGACGGCAACCCACTGGTCTTTCCGCCCCCCGAAGTATGCACCATCAAGGACAACGCCCCTTCACCCGCAAACGAAAACGAACGGGATGCTGTGATAGCCACCCAAGTCAAGCGCTTCATGCGTCAGCACATCTCTAGAGAACGCCAGCGGGTCGAACTGGAGAGAGTCCGAGTAGAGTCCTCGGGAGATGAGAGCTGGACCGAGAGCAACCCTGAAACCCCGCGCCCCTCCAAACGAGCCAACGGCGGACGCTTCCCGGTGAGACCCAGCCTAGGCAATATAGATGGCTTCTCCGAATCCAAGCCAGATTCTCCCGGACCTGCTGTTCCGCCCATCCCAGCCCGCTCCCACTTTCGTATCCCGTCTACCACAAGCAACGGTGCCAGTACTGGAATCACGGTCACCAAACGGCCCCCAGTTGCTCCCCTGATCTTGACCAACGGAAACAACGAGCGTAACCGCAGCCAAAGCGAAGGCTCAGGACCTTCTTCGCAGCGCCAGAAGCGCATGGGCATCTACACAAACAAGGCTTCAGAGCTGTCATCAGTTAATGAGCTGGGCCAAAGCAATCATTTCCGTGGCTTTAGCCAGGGCGTCTTGGTCCCTGCTAATTCATCCATCAACGGCTTTTCCTCCTCCGGAACTGCTGGTGCTTATGAGGATACTGGTACTGTTCGATATCATGCAAACCGACCGCTTTCCGACGTCCGGGAACACCGGCGTGTGTCGCGTGCACCTGATATTGTTGTCGAAGCCGCGAAGAACTTTCTCTACGCCATTTCTCAGCTTCACGACTGTGTCTCGCATATGGTACGCTCAATCAAGTTGACAGCCAAGACCAAAGAAGGTTTGCGTCGCAAGGAGGACTTCTACCGCAGGTACTCGACGACCTATCTCAACATCCGAGCACTAAACGAGGTCCTACACAAATTCGATGCTTTAGTTGAGGAGGACGAAGAAGAGGCACAGAAACTTTCCAGGAGTGTGTACATGTATGCACTGAGGTGTCTTGACTCCTTCATGTCCATTACCCTCTCCATCGCCGAGAACCGTATCGAGATTACTCAGAATGCGAACACACACATCATGCGAACTTTCCTGCTTCTTCAGCAAGGAAGTTTGATCGAGATGAGAAATGCTTGTTCCATACTAGGTGCACAATTTAGGGACACTTCCGCCACCGCCGCAAAGCCTGCCGAAGCAGACAACCTCGCTACCGTCCGCGCACGACCGTCAAGGGGCCGCCGCTTCCAGACATCTCCGCCGCAGCGGAATGGATGGCAGATGCCTCCGCCAGTCATCCTTCACAGCAACGACAATAGCCGGTCCAACACCCTGACGAGCCTCAGCGCTGCAACTCCTCGCTCTGGAGGCTCCTTCTCCACGACTGCACCGGGCATGACGCGTTCCAACACCCTGACCAGCAGCTTTGACGAAACAGATGAAGATGCTCAGTTTGACAAGATCTACACAAAGCTTCGTAATGCATCTGATGGCTGCAGAAACTCCATGGCCCAGATTACACGCATGATGCGGGAGCAGTTCGACACTTTGCGGCGTGATCTCGACTCCGAAGACCCACGAATCAAAGCTCTGGCAAACCTTATTGACAAGAGCAACGAAGTTCAGCAGATGGCAAATCCTCTTGCTATACGCCTATCCCAGATGCAGCTCAAAGACAATTATACCCGAGACCAGCCTGAGTTCTGGCAACAATGCATGGGCTTCGTCAAGGTATGTACAATCTAATTCGAAGCAAATTATTCAGAGTGGCATAATGACTTATTCATTACAGGCTTGGCAAGAGCTTGCTGCTGCATATACTCAGCAAGGTAGAGAGCACAAGTTGCTCACTGGCGAGGTCAAACAGCTCATGCGGCCGCTACACAAGATGGTCAAAGAAGCTAGTTTGGCTATCAATGATAGTCCATGGTCGCATCTCACCAGCAACAACATTGGCTTGATGGGCCCACCAAGTCTTTCTTCGTTCACATCACGGACTCAGCCACCCAAGTTTCTACAAAAGCCCAACGGAACCATGTCGTCGAGTGGCGGTCCATCCTTCCCAGGCCCAATCAACACGTCAATCCCTGCAATGGCATCCGTCTTCTCTGGGCAACCCTACTCCACGGCAAGTTTGGGATCGCAGGGATCGGGCGGATACAGTACTCCAGTTCCTGCAACTCCGCTAAGCGCCGCCTTGGGCGCTGCAGCCCAGGCAACTATTCCAAATACACCCAGGATGCCTTCACAGGGTTCCAACACGCTCAACGTTTTCGAACGTGCTGATCGGCTACTGAGTCAAACAAGCAGACGCGTATGATTGCACGTTGCATCAAGTCTTGCCCTTCCACCTCATCGCACTTGTCCTAAAGCTGTTTTTGACTATCTGCACAACATTAGCGGCGGCGTTTGTCCGGATTTCACTCTTTTTGTTTTCGCTCTGTTCCATGGCACATGGTGGGCATCTTGCCATCTGCATATCGGGAAAAACGGCGTTCGAATTCTGCATAAGTCCTTTTTGTTTCGTTGTTAGCATGTACCAGGCGTCCTGGCTTAGTTGGGTTTGTATTGGGCGAGGCTGGGGCTTGGAAAAGGTGGGGGTTGCTGGATAACGTGGACTGGTGGATCGACATGGTTCCAATGGACATGCATGTGATATGCTCTTAATGTTTTTATATGAAATGTAACTAGCAGTAATGCTTATAACCGAAAGTAGGGAATACTCGTAAAGAGATGCGCACTGAGGAGAGAAGAATTGCTGGCATTTCTTCCTCAGGGATCACGAAGGATTGGCGGACACTGGATACGTTGGGAAAACAGAACAGATCATATGCATGCGTCTTTGCATGTATGCAGCAAAAGAGGATGAAATGAGAAAAGTGTAGTGGCTAGGAGAATGCAATACGTGTCTGGTTGTTAATAGTTCGTGTGCCAATGTACTTGATGACTTGAATTGACTAATTCGCAGACGCGCTGTGGTGACTTGGGAAGTAAGATATTCAGACTTCAGTGTGATGAGGTTACGTCTTCTCCGTTCACCAGAATCTGTATGGTATGTCAAGAACAAGTTTAGTATCTTTCTTCAATGAACACATTCTTCAACAACTCCATTGAGAACGTATTCCTCGAGAAATTTCCTGGCCAGTTGCACGCCTCATGGAATCAAGGTGGTCCCTGCAGTTCTTCAGGTACTCATCGGTCAAGCTGACTGCAGGGTCTAGCGATGTCTGGATCATCAATTCTGCGCACTATATCAGTACTATCCTGGATGAACCACGACTTCCAGGGATCTTCTTCAATCAATTGATTTCCGCCGTCATGGTGTCCAGAGCTTTGTTGAGCTAAGCTGTCATTGTAGTCGATAGCTTTTTCAGCTTTGTCCCCAATGCTAGCTCGACGGCTTGTTAAAATAGATTGTGTAAAGAGATCCCGAGGTTTGCTTTGTTACCACCGTGATGCTGAGAAGAAGGATACCATGTTTTGTTTAGAGAACCTGTTCTCATTACGGTTTATAGCAATAAAGCCAATTCTTGCATCCTCCGGAGAATAGCTGTCCAGAGTGGATCCGGATAATTTGAGGGATGTGATAGTTGATTAACTGCTCTCTTGAACTTTCCTTAATATCTGCTTGCAGGGAAACCAAGTTTTTCAAGAGCAGGATCGACTATCGTATCAAACCAACCCTGCTAGTCTGGCTGACTTAGATAGGTTGAATGCTCGAACTCGCTATTTGAGTATAGCTGCGCGTAGAAGATATATACTGATAGCCATGAATACTACCAAGTGTCAGAGCTTTTACCAGACCCTCCAGAACCGCCAGGTCCAGAAGTTTTCAGAAGTTTTCAGAAGTTTTTTAACGCGCAACTCCTTGACCACGGACGATCTCGTATAGCATGGATCTCGGGGAGCGAACCCGTCGTTTCTAACGGCGGGATAGGTCTCTCCGAGGCTCTAAAAACACATCGACTTCAGCCAAAGGTAACACCCGGAGTAGAGGTTTAAATGGAGTGTGGTGTTATAGCTATTTTTTTCTTTCATATATTTTTGACTAAAGTCCAGAGCGAAAGTATATTGTATGTTGATCAGGTGGCAAATGTAGCTACACTTAGTTTGGTAAGCCGGTCTTCAATACTTGGTATGTCCACCTTTGGGAGCTACTACCAAATATACAGCCGCCTTGATCTGTTCGAATTCCGGGAGGACAAAAGCTGTATAGTTGATCCCACCAAATATTTTCATTCTGGACCAATGAAGTTTGCATGGGAGTTTCATCGGTTTCATCAGGTCCTTGCAATTTAAGATTCGGGTGTCTGATCCGGCACATGATTCCTCAGCTGGAACTGGATCGTCGACGTCGACGTTGTTCTTGTTCTTTCTAGACGTCTTAGGCCTCGTGGTTGATACTCCTTTTTCGAGACTGGAGCAAAGATTGTCCGTGGAAGAACGTGTGTGCATGATCGGCCAAAGGAGGATCGACCGCAAAACATGTCAAAGAGAGTCGTCCTTAGTTTTGGGAGGTTATTTTCGTTTCGACTTCAATACACTCCCAGGCAATCATTTAACGACACATTTTATTTAGCAGATGTTATGTAGAACTGAAACATGCACTACATTAGTGAGTAGACGCCGGTTGCATGAAAGAACCCAGGAAGTTGCTGAGGCATTTCATATGTGGCATGTTTGCCAAAATTGTGCTTTTGCCTTAGCACAGCTGAAATTGACGCTACAAGGGGCATGCTTTGCGATCAGACTATGCATCAAGCAGAGTTGAACCACACCACATGAACAGCGCATCTTTTTGCCCTAGGTTACGGGGTGAAAAAGGGAGCCTGTCGTAAGCAAAGTAGGGAGGAGCGTCGTGCTGTAGTCTCGTGGTTTCTTGCCAGGGGTAGTCTACCCGTAAATATGGCGAATTCCCTAGAGACGGCGTGTTCGTTGAATTCTTCGGCATCAGTGTTAAACCAAAGCAGGATGGAAAGTTTGGCTTGACGCATCTACATCCTCCGTGCCCTCAAGGTTGGCGTTGGGGGCAGGAGAAGCGGCCTTTTGCATGCCGTGTAACCTCGTGGCGCGGGATACCTCCGGTCTAGCCAAACATTCCACAGCATGACCGAGGCCGTACTTGAGGACCAGTAGAGCATCAGAGCTGCAGGGAGATTTTGGCAGAGGGGACCGATCAGCAGCGAAACACATAGCAAGGTGTTCCGAAGAAGATTGGGCCACTTGGCGCCGCTCTCGACTGTGTTCTTTGAGGTATAAATATTTGCAAACATGATGCCCGATGCGATGAATGGTAGAGCGCCGGTCGGGTCTGGGAGAAGCAGGTCCGGGAACCAGAGCATGCCCTCTGTTGCCAAAGATGGTTCGAACCAGGCGCTAGGAGTCACCCGTGCAACGACTTCGCCAGTTTCCGTTGTCATTCTCGTGCTTTCGCCTCGAAATATGGACACTATCATGCCGAGTAATCCATCCTGGGCTCCACACTTCTGGCGTATGGTTTCGGCCATGGCGAAGAAGATAGGTATCTGGGCCAGTGTCCAGCTGATTTGGCCTGAAAGGCTCACACCCCACCTTTTGTCCAATGCTGACGTGATGTCTTTTACTTCCTTTTTCACGGCGACCAAAGCCTGTTTGGTCGACCGGAAGTTGCCGCGCTTCAAGATCTCGTCTCGTTTTTGGAATGCAAGTGCTTGGCGGAGGGGATGTAGACCAATGTATCGTGCCATGAGCGCACGTGCCCGTGTGCCTGCTGTGGTGACAAGCAGACCACGAGCAACAAATGCGCTGAGGGGTATGGCAGCATACCAGGGGACGGTGGTGTGTATAGCGGATATCAGCTCATGGGGCAGGTAGAGGATCGCGTCAATGAGGGGATCCTGTCGTGGTGCCGAGGCATGGAAGGCGCGTGCTGCGGGGCGAGTTGTTAGGCTTCTGGAATCCAATGCGCTTTTTCGAAGCCATTGGCAGGCAGGCTGCCGTAGCAAGCACGAGGATAACATGGCGTAGTGCTTGGTGAACAAGGTCTGTCGGACTCGCGAGGAGAGGTCCCCACCACTAGCTAGTGCCAGGGTCCCATGTTCTCCGGGCCGGCGACAGGAACCGTCATCCCACCTGAACAACTGTCCAGCTTCTCCGAACCATTCACTGCCCATGGATTGATACTCAGCTACCTGTATTCCCCGCGATAGTCCCCACCAGCTCTGATCAAGATGAGTGTGTTACTTGTCATCCTGTCGCTGCTGGTGCCTGCGCTTGTGGCCGCTCTTCTGCTTCCCAAGATCCTGTCCTTTGTTGCGGGACTAGTGGGACGACATCTCCGTCGATGTTCGCGCACACGACGCGAGTTATTGCTGGCTAGAGTAGCAAACGAAACCAAAGCCTACGAGGAGGAGCTCAAGAAGAACAAGCAAGAAGATGCCGATTGGGAACAGGTGGGAACTACGCCTCCCGATAGTGCAGTGAAGAACAGCGAGTGGGATGGCATCGTGGGTTTCTTCCACCCCTTCTGGTATGCATGGCGAGCCCTGAAGTCCAGAGACACAGTCACTGACCCAATATGTCTACAGCAATGCGGGAGGCGGCGGCGAGCGAGTCCTCTGGGCTGCCATTCGAGCACACCAAAAGCGTTGGCCAAAGGCCACTTGCATTGTTTATACCGGTGACCACGATGTCGACAAAGCCGAAATACTCAAGCGCGTTAAAGATCGCTTCAATATCCAATTGTACCCACCAACCGTCCACTTCCTCTACCTCACAACTCGCGACTGGGTGCTCGCAAGCACATGGCCGCGTTTCACGCTCCTAGGACAGTCTCTCGGGTCTTTGATCCTCGCCTACGATGCTTTCTCGCTCCTCGTTCCAGACATTTTTATAGATACTATGGGATACGCATTTGCCCTCGGTCTGTCCTCGTTCCTCTTTCCGAAAGTTCCCACGGGCGCATACGTACATTATCCGACCATCTCGACCGACATGCTTGACTCGTTGCAGGTCGGAGGACAAGGCGTGCATGCAGGAACTGGTTCAGGATATCGGGGGCAAGCAAAGAAGAAATACTGGCAGCTGTTCGCAAAGCTTTACAGTAAAGTTGGTGGTACCATTGACGTGGTCATGACCAATTCCACATGGACACAAGGCCATGTCCAGTCACTCTGGGGACCATATCGCAACAAGCACGACAAGGCAAACGACATCGATGTCGTCTTCCCGCCTGTTGCAGTGGAAGAAGTCACGGAGGCTGTCGACGTCTCCGAGTCCAGCGAGAAGAATCGCGGTCCATATCTCCTTTACATTGCGCAATTCCGTCCAGAAAAGAATCACCGACTCATCCTCGAAGCCTTTGCCTCGTTTGTGCATTCCAAGGCAGAGCTTCCAGCCTATTCCAACGAGACTCCAAAGCTAGTACTGATAGGTTCGGTGCGCAATTCGCACGATGACGCGAAACGTGTTTACCAACTGCGACTTCTGGCGCATGAATTGCACATCAAAGAGAACGTGGAGTTCATATGCGACGCGCCATGGCCCCAGATGTTGGAGTGGATGCGCAAGTCTAGCGTCGGAGTCAATGCCATGTGGAACGAGCACTTTGGTATTGGCGTAGTTGAGTACCAAGCCGCAGGCATGATTTCCGTCGTCAATAACTCCGGCGGCCCCAAGCTGGATATTGTCGTCGAGATTGACGGAAAGCCCACTGGTAAGTTAGAGACATGAAATATTGAGACTCCCAGTAAGTTCAATGACTAACGGTAGGTATAGGCTTCCATGCGACTACTGTACAAGAGTATGCAGATGGCTTTCGTAAAGCGCTCACGCTGTCGCCGCAAGAGACATTGGATATGCGGCGCCGCGCCCGCAAGTCTTCAGAGCGCTTCACAGATCAGAAGTTTGTTGACAAGTGGATTAAGAACGCGGAGAGGCTGGTAGCACTGCAGATCAAGAGGACGTCCAAGTGAAGATGCGTCCCTAACTCGCTCCTACTTTCTCGTGGAAAAAGGGTACCCATGGCGTTCGGTCGGATCAGCATTTTGCTTCTTTTCCATTCCTTTTTGATACCATATCGGCACTGGCATTAGGGAAGGTATACTGTAATTGTATTTTTGTTCTAGAGGAACCCAGCATTGAATCCAATGTTACCGCTTCCCACCATCGGCATTGCAAGACACCATCATCGCACTTGAAAGCAACCATGTACGACGAGCAAAAGACGAGAATGAACAAGCAACCGCCCTTGGCGTGTTGCGGAATAAAAGCCTTTTATTCTCTATCTCTCCATTTTCCTTGCTCGGCTCGAGACGACGTCCCATCCCTAGGTATGACAGCTAGACCTGAGCTGTGCCCCTTTTTGCCTCCCTCCTGTCTAGACTTTATAGTCAAATGGGTATACAAGCCGTGATCCCACGAATGTTGCTGTGTCCCAGCCTTCCTCTTCCCTCCTTGCCAGTCCATGAAATTCGCTTAAAGTATTACTTAGTGAAAGAACTTACTAGGGTCCAAATCAGACTACTAGATTGTACAGAGAAATAAAGAGAACAGGAACAAGCAACGCAAAAAAACAAGAATAACACCAGTTGGTTATCGTCGGAAGATAGGTAAATAACGCAAAAAAGAATATGATCATAAGCGGAACCGGCCCAGCTGAACTGCATCCAATCGGATATCCATATGGTGGGAAAAAAACAACAGTTTCATATTCTCTTATCAAAGACGTTCAAGTTCCTGAAAGCGTTCCACAGGATCCGCAAACGATCGCGTCAGGCCGACTGAAGCCCAGAAATCGTCGCTAATATCCTCGCGGGATGCGAGGCGCTCCAGCAACGATCGCGCGTCGCGGAGCTCTTGATCCAAAGGTGTAGAGTCGGCCCGCACGAGCGGCGGGGTCTCTGCCTCACTCGTGTTCGCGGGCTCGTCAGCAGGACCGTCAACCTGCGGCATTGCGGATCTTTGTGTTTCTTCTTCTGCATGGGTATTCCTCCAGTTGGCTCGATTGTAATAGTTGTGGACATAGTCGCTGGCGTCACGCGACCGGTCAATGACGCGGAGCGAGTAGCGCTCTGCATCTTGCATGGGAGGTTCGTTGGAGAAGTAGGACGGGCGTATCCTGCGACGAGGCGCCGCTGAGCTTGAAACGTCGCCTCGATGTCTCCGATGCTCGGTATGCAAGCGGCGCGTAGGAACAAGCACATCTGTGTCCTCTTCTTCAGTGTCCGAGGCCGTGTCATTGTCCGAAGTATCACAAGCACGCAGAAACTGGTCATGATGCGGGGGACTTGGTCGTCGCGAAGGGACTGTAAGGTGGGTTTGCGAAGATGCAGCTGAGTTTGAACTTCCTGCTCGCGAGCTGGAGTGAGAGTTTGTGAACGAGGCTGAAGCTGCAGCGGACGCAAATGATGACGCCGCAGTTGGCGCAACTGGGTCATCGACAACGGTGGTGAGAAAACTGTCCCAGTGCAGTTGGTCGTCGAATGGACTAACGCTGCGATTCCTATCGCCCAAGCCATCGAGGCCAGGCACCGGACTCCAGGACTCGCGCAACGAGCTACTCGGCAATGGCCCATCAGCTATAGTCCGGCGACCCATCCTGCGGAGTGGCGGGAAGGCCACGGGATTGTTGTCGCTGCTCTCGTTGTCGTCGTCAGGCGCGCTGGTGGTATCGCTCCTTGCCGCAGACTGATCGGTATAGGGGCTCCGCGAACGGGTCAATCTCGGAGGCGCAGCGCGACGGTAAGTTGTCCTCTCGCGCAAACGAGAGAATTCCCGGGCGCCGGATGTCGCATCTGATTCTGAGCTGCGCGAGGCTGCGGCAGGCGCAAATCCCGGAGTGAAGACGGCAATGGTGCGATCGCTCTCCAGTGCCCTGCGCGCCGCGTATGTGCGCATGAATTCATCAAGGCGGCTGCGCGATCGATGCAAAGCGCTGTTGGGTCCGAGTGGTGCAGGTGAGTTGCTTCCAGCCTCATTGCTGCGGTAGTCGGTTCTCGAGACCTCGGGCACCGGGGGTGGCGCCAGGCGCGTGCCATGCGACGAGCGTGGTATCCATTCGATATGAGGAGCGGAGCCGGACACGTCGATGAGAAACTCAGTGTCGAGTGTGGTGTGCGGTCGTGGCGATCGGTTCGGTCTGACGCGACGCCGGATGGGAGAGCGTTGGCCGGTCAAGTCGGCTCTCAGTACGTCCTTGTCCTTTGCTTCCTCCCGCTTAATGTTCCATCCGATCGGAATGCCCATTGCGCATCAAAGAGTGGGTTGTGAGTGTGCAAGAAAGATGAGTGGAGATGTGTTGTTGATGGTGACGCGCCTGGCTGGATGCTGGGGATGGTCGGAGGGGGAACTAGGGCGGCGGAGCGGCGCACGTCGTACCCACCTAAAACAGTGAGGCTGCAGCGTCTGGGGAAGAGGCACAGAACCGCCGAGGGGATGCGATTGTGCGGATACGAGTCTGAACAGCGCTCAAGCGTGCCAGCTGCTCAAGCAGATATGTGCGCGCCCTCGCAGTCTTGTCCAGGCACCGTTTTAGAGCGCTGCATCGCTGCCAGGCCGCAACCGCCTCACAACTGGCCCTCGTCGACAGGCGCGACTGTGTTCGCCAAGCCATGGCTGCCCATTGCGGCATAGCCGCACCTGCCTGCAGCTTCTGGTCCAGTGGCCACCGTGAGTCAACACCACATGCAGGAACCTCGTTTCAGACCATCGCTGCCTGTGCTCTTTTAGCTCACGTCAACGGCGGTCATGATCCAGCCCGGTCTGGCGAGGATTAGCCAGCTCCTGAAGAATGTCGAGTTCCCGTGGAGATCGATACATGTCGCGGGCACCAACGGCAAAGGATCCATATGCCATTACGCCTCGCTCCTCATCAAGAGTAAAAAGATTAAAGTTGGAAAATTCACTTCTCCTCATCTCGTAGACAGGTAGGCGCGGTGCAAAGCGGGCTGTTCGTCATCTGACCTCTGCAGATGGGACTGCATCACCGTAGGCAACAAACCCGTTGATGAGACGGCTTTCCGCAAGGTCGAGAAGCACTACCAAGACCTCAATCTCAGAGACGGCATTGGCGCCTCTCCATTTGAGATTCTGACTGCTACTGCTTTTCACATGTTCAATGACGCGCAGATCAGGATTGGCGTTATAGAGGTTGGCATGGGCGGAAAGGACGACGCTACCAACATTCTCAACAATCAAGCAGTTTCTGTCATATCAAGAATCGATCGTGATCACCAGAGTTTTCTCGGCAATACTCTGGAGAAAATCGCACTGCACAAGGCTGGTATTCTGAGGCCAGAAGTACCGTATATCGTCAACCCGAACAATGAGCAAAATGTCATAGACGTGATTGATGGCTACGCAAGTACTATCAACGCAGGCCCGCCTCTCAGCCCTGAGCCTCCCGATCTCCGGAAAACCTTGTTCAACAAACAATACTGGAAAACCTTTACTGCTCCCTTGACACCGGCCCAACTTGACAACGTAGTCTTAGCCGCCGTCGCGGCCAGACAGGCTGTAGAAACTATAGGACTCGATTTCAGGGCCTTTGACATTGGGAGTGCTCTGTTGAAGTCCCGGGTGGTTGCCAATCCTGGTCGCATGGAACTGGTCAGAGTACCACTCATCTTTGGTGATCTCAAGCACCCTAGGGGACAAAAAATACTAGTGGACGGGGCTCACAACCCCAATGCTGCCACAGCGCTCAAAGATTTTGTGAGTATTCACCGTAGAATAAACAGAATCAAGGGTCAGCATCCGGGACGAGCAGGATGGCCAGTTACGTGGGTACTTGCCATGACTGAAGGCAAAGACGCGCACGAGTACTTGAGAATCTTACTGCAGCCAGGAGACAATGTCATCACTACAACTTTTGGTCCAGTGGACGGTATGCCTTCGGTCAAACCAATGGATCCGAAGCAATTGCTTGATATAGCAAAGTCAGTGCAGCCGGGCGTGACAGGAATAGCAATGCCAAAGGAGGGTGCACTGCGAGCGCTGTGTGCAGCCAAGTTCATCTCGGGACCTCAAATGCCGGTGGTACTGACGGGCAGTTTGTACCTTGTCGGTGATTTCCATCGTGAACTTCGATCGCGAAGTAGCCCACATTACTGGAATGACCCAGAGTTTGAGCAAGACAGGAAAACTTTCAAGCTCATACTAAAAGAAGAGGAGCAGAGAGTCAATCGCTGGCTTAGTGCTCATTCTGGCGACTCTGTCAGCCAAATCAGTGACGAGGACAAAAAGGAGAACACCCAGTGGAACAAGCAGATTTTCGATCGAGAGAAGAAGAGGGCCATTCAACAAGAGATGGAAGCTCTTGACAAAGAACTGGAGTCTCTCACAGCTAAAGAGGCACGTATTGGCCAGCAACAACCTTCCAATGGCAAGGGTCGTGACGGGCCAACGGCTTCAAAGAACGCTGCATCCGCCGGTGAGCCTGAACCTTCAACGGAGAGACAAGACCGTCGAGCAGACATACCTGGTGAGTCAATATGCTCATGAGAAAACCAGCATACTCATTGTTGTACACAATCCAGGGAAAACAAGTCCTAACAAATTCCAAAGCGAGACTTAAATCATAGGGAAGAGCTGAGGTTTTGAGACATGGATTTTGAGGATCGAAGGCGGGACAGGCAGCCCTAAAGCCAAAGCCGTTGCCAGGAAGAGGCAGGGCCGGTGGATATCGAAAACATGTATCCACCACAGGACCGTAGCTATAACGCTAAGGAGTGAAGCCGGCTAGCCAATCTGCATGAAGGAAGTAGAGACCATTCGGGCGAGAAACAAAAACCAAAGAGACCTGTTAATAGCCAATTGAACATCAAGATCCAACTAGGTGACTGAACCTGAACAAGCTACCAAGTTCGCCCCCACGAGGTACTTTCAGCGCATGTACACCGAATACCAGACATCTCATCGGTAGTTGTTCACGAACATCAATCAACCCAGCTTTGCGCATCAGAGCCATTTTCTAAATAGGTATATCACTGAGCGTTCGACTGCAACAATTTACATATACCTCGTACCACACACTCAACACACTTGGTATTCCGTACCTCCGACACAAGGCCGTGGGGAAACTTACAACCATCGACATTTTCGAAATTTCAACGGCCAACATTGTCAGAACAAGCAACAGTCCGCTATGGCGGCAAGAGCTGCATATGCGAGGGGCTGCGCCACTTACTGCAATGCTGTAGACCCATGCAGCGGCGGGACCTCGGCTGGCGAGACGAATAATGGCCCAGATGGATACTATGACTTTGAACACCCTGGCTCTTACCCATGAATCAGACGCGACTGGAGACATTCAATCTTTCGAAACACAAAAAAGCAATTTTTACCAACATGCCGAGTGACATTCGGTAATGGATTTGCTAGCGGGCGCGCACCCATCAGATCAGTGAGTTTCTCCAAGATAAAGGTTCGGCATAATTACATCTTCGTCCCTTCATCGGGCCTTTCAGCATTCTTCACCAGTCTTACAAACTGTCGTACTGTCTTACATACTTTATAAGCCAGGATTGGAGACAGGGACGCATTCCGGTTTTCCAACTCTCTGCCGCTTTTCTCACAGGACCCGATGAAAGATATTAGCCATGAGTTCACCCAGGTTTCCCCCGGTCCATATCACGTCTAAAACCGTGCCATGATCGTCTGGCACTGGGATGGCACGACGGAATCCTGGACGTCGCGTGGCTTGGCCATGCACCTGCCTCCAGTCTAGGCTGACCCACCACAGTCTCGGCCTCATCACGCAAATCCGTGGGGTTGTTCGCAATATCGACGCTACGACATCTGTCTGTAGGCGATGCTGCTTTTCTGTTATCAGTAGATTAGACCACCCAGGAAGTCATTCATAATAACTGAAGGGATGAAGACGAAGGTGCGGATAGTACTGTACGAGGCCCGTGCATCTGCACCGTGTCACAGTTCCTCGGTATGTTCCTTATAAGTGGTAGCATAGTTCAAAGAAAATGGCGAATTTGGTATGCTTGAGGTGTTCGCTATCGGCAGATGCTCAACCCGCACAACATTGTATAGCCTCTAGACTTCTCTTTGGCACCCCAGTCAATTCTGTCGCAGACCCTGTGCATCATACTCGGTGTCACACCCAACCCAAAGATTGTGATGAAGGCGAGCCACGGCTGACAATTGCTTTTGGTTGGTCCGCAGATTGCATGGGACAAGGTGTCTCCCCTACCTGATACATGGCTAGCAGATCTTTCCAAGCTCACGGGAGAGGCTCAGCATTCCAAAACAGCGTGATGGATGTGATGGCTTGTCATATTGCAGATCTGGCTGCAACTGCCTTGGCCACAAGATCCATGGACTCCTCATAGCTGCTTCCTGTATTGGCCTAGTGTCTGTTTGCTGATGTCTGTAGATAGCGGTTGCCTCGCCGTTCTCACGTAAGTCTGCCTTCTATCCTATATGCTCACCTTTTTCTTGTCTAGACCAATCTGCGATTACAGTTTCAATCTCTCTATTCTTCCCTGTGTGGCTCTTTGAAATAGTAGACCGCATGTGATCTCCCGGAGCGACAGTCATAATGAAGCACAATTACTCAAAAGATATGATGATCGGCCTAGCCATCGCGTTTGCGATACTGCCAACCTTTTTTGTCAGCCTGCGCATATGGGCGAAGCGGATATCCAAACGCATTGGATGGGATGACTTTCTCACAATTGCGGCACTGGTAAGAAGAAGCAAGAAAGCATGCATGCTCTCTAAGAGCGCCAACTAACTGAGGAAAGGCTGTGTGTCTGACATGTTGTTTTCTACAATTAGCCAGTCAGTAATCCGATTATTCTTAAAGATCGCCCCTAACTTCGCAAAAAGCGGCGATACATGGCTACTTGGGCGCTCACCAGCCACTTGACGCCCAAGGCCGGCCGATCATGGACGACCCTGGGTTGATATTCTTCGAACAGGTCAATCTATTCACACCTAGGCCACACTTCTTCACTGACACGCTTCCAGACAAAGTTTGCCATCAACATGATCTCCATCATCGGGCTGGGACTCGTCAAGTCATCAATCTTGATCTTGTACAAGAACATCTTTGAAGTGCCAAAGTTCCGCATCTGCGTATATGTTGCGCTTGCCTACGTCGTTGGGTGGACTGTTAGCTTCTCGTTCTCCCATCTGTTCACATGCTACCCTATCACCGTCTTCATCGAGCCTTATTATGGGAACAGTTGCGTTGAGACTGTTCCCATGTTTCTGGCACTCCTGGTGAGTCACTTTTCACACCACCAATCTAGTTCTTTGAGCGAAGGACCCGCTTTAACCTTGATTAATACCAAAACCTCGCAATGTGTATTAACTATTTGAGCAGTACACCGACGTGATTGCGGATGTTGTCATTCTTATCCTACCCATACCCATGGTATTGAGTGTGCGGATGGAAATCCGCAACAAGATAGCTGTCATTGTGATGCTTTCTTTGGGCGCAGCGTAAGCCGTCTTCTTTCTGCTTTTCAAGCTACACAACATAGCTGACAAAACAGTGTATGTGCTGTCTCAATCACACGAGTCGTCGCTACGTATTCTATAGCCAGAGAGTACATCCAACATCCCGACGATGTCATTTACTACACAGCGCCCGTCTTCTTCTGGACCAACATTGAGCTATCTCTAGGTCTCGTATGCGCATGTTTGCCTACCCTACGACCAATTTGGTTCTTCTTCTACCCGAGAGAGGAGACAAGGACTGACTACAGCTATGGAACTTCAGGTCGTGGCTATGGGTCATCAGGTTTGCATGGCACAAAAGGTAGCTCGTTCAGTGCTAAGCTGACACGGAAGCCCTACAAAGAGCTCGACGAGATGGGTATGTAAACGGGTTCATAACAGAAATAATGTGTGTGCTAATATTATGCAGAGCTGACGACTCGATCTGAGGACGTTCACACACCACCAGAAGACGTTTCTACAACTAGTGTCAATCCACACGGGATCATGAAGGAGGTCACCATTCATCAAACCCTTGGATGAGCCCTAAGCGATGTATATTATACCGTCCTTATAGTCTTGGTTCTGGGATAATGTTAGTTTATTGGTCCATGTAACAATACATATGTCGATACATTCAGTGCCTACGCTTCGGAGTCGCTCTCTACTGGTTAGTCCATTACTAAACTCGATAGATGCCCGAGAGAATGATTGGAAGATAGCGTTCCCAGCTGTATGGTTCACTCGGCCTTTTTCATGCGCCACCAGCAGCAGTACCAAGTGCCAAGTCAGAAAACGATACGTTGTCTTAACTCCCTCAAGGCACGTTTCAGAGAATGGCCTCGTCCCTGCGTCAATGTAACCTTATTTCTCACCAAAGTTCTCGACAGATTTGACAGGTCCGGGGGATACGCATTTCGCCCCACATGACCGCTCACGAATAGTGAGACTATCCGAGGATCTTGTTCATGCCAGGCCTTTTCCTATCTAGCTGTGGGGTTTCAACCGGTATATGTGCGGGGGTGACACGGCATTTGGGGGTGGGGGCAACGCGGCTCGCAGAGAAGACCCCTTCAAGGGCAAGAGCCAGATGCGGCTGCACCCGCGGGCGTCGGTCCTACTTCCAACGAGCATATGTAATAATCAATCGCCCATGGCCTGGACAACGGCTGCAGTGCCCAAATCCAGACCAGCTTAGTTCAATATGCATCCGTCATTAGCGACAACGTGGTTTTGGCAGCTACCCTGTCAATGCAGGGAGGCAAAGTTCATTGCGTGGTCCTATTGACTTGCTGTTGGAGGGATTACATCGGGCGTGCATACTGCTGGTAGGCCTAACGCCAATTAAAAAGTCGTTGAACTGCCAGCCATGGACCCGGTACCGCCAACCTTCCCCTATCGCCATGAAGGTCCTGTCGCTCTTGGTTTCCTTTGCTGCGGCGGTGTCTGCGCTGACCCTTAAACCGAGAGATGTCGCATCTGACCTGAGCAACCTGGTACCAGGGTCTGAAGTCAATATCGAAGTCAAGGCACGATGGAGTGACTACAACGCACCGCTGCCTTCAGTCACCGTCAGCGTGAAAGCTGAAGATGATGTTGCGAAGATCGTGAGTTCAATCGCTTGATGCCCTGACAGGGACTAACGAAAACTGAAGGTCAAATACTGTACCGAAGTCGGGATACCGTTTCTAGCACAGAATGGAGGAGTCTCATGGGCCAAAACATTCAACTTGGGACAATGGGGCGTTCTTATTGATCTTGCTGGTCTAAACATAGTCGTTGTTGCTGAGGATAAGCAGACGGCAACAATTGGTGGTGGTGCAAGTGTTGGAGATGTCATCACAGCAGCGAATGCTGCGGGTGCTTTGATCTTCACTGGCAACTGCAACTGTGTTGGTGCTCTTGGAGCCATGCTTGGTGGTGGCTATGGTATGTGTGACACAATCAATCATATGAGGAAGCTAAGCTCACTGTTAATAGGCAACCTGATTGGCGAAGTTGGTTTCGGAGCTGACAACCTCATTTCCATGCGCGCCGTTACCGCAGCGGGTGACATAGTCACCGCATCAGCCACCTCCAACCCTGACCTCTTCTGGGCCCTTCGTGGAGCAGGGCCAAACTTTGGAATTGTTGTTTCCGCGACCGTCAACTCGATGGCTGCGACGGAAGAAGACCGCACTGCCTTCATCAACAACCTCTTCTTCTCACCCGACAAATTGGAGCAAGTTGCGCAAGCAATTGAAGATCTCCCGCTCACACCACAACAGCGTGTCTATCTAGTCCTGACTTCTAGCGGCGAGCCGCTCAACGAGCCCTCGATCTTGGTTACAGGTTTCCTCCGCAAGGGAACCAACGAAACTGGCCGCAACGCCTTCGCTCCTTTGTATGATATCGGCCCCATATCTGAGTCCAGCGCCATCGCCACGTATGACCACTGGAACGATGCAAACATTGTTTTCTGTGCTCGCGGCGGCCGCAAGCCTGGATACAGCTCCACACTGAAAACCATGAATGCTCCGAAATGGCCGCAGGTTTGGGAGCTGTATAAGGGCTTCCAGGCCAAGGGGCCAAACTCTGCTATGCTGGTCGAGCGGTACAATCTGACCAAGGCCCAATCGGCGCCAGTCGGCTCAGTCGCTTTGAACGAGGCACTCCGACGAGATGCATTTGCTCAGGCTATTGTTCTCCCATGGTACGAAGATGCAAGCCTGGATACTGAAGCACTGGATTTTGGAAGCAAGGTCAGGGCTCTCTGGTCGAGGAGCAGCGATCCGAAGAACGACCCTACGTAAGTTATTGTGCATTTACCGTAATTGGGGAAGAGTTGTTGCTAACAGTTTCTTTGCAGGTACCCCAACTTTGCATTTGGAGACGAGACGAACACGGCTATCTACGGGACGAGCCTTGCGAAGCTGAAGATGTTGAAGAAGAAGTATGATCCTCAGGGTGTGTTTAACCAATGGTTCCCCATACAGGTGTAGAGACAGGGAGCCGAGTATAGATTGTAGCCTCTTGGTATATGAAAACAGAGTTTGCAAACGCCAAATGTGTCTTGTGTTTGTCGTACTATATTTCATAACATGATATTCCCTCTGAACCACTCAACTCAACCCTTGGTGGCCGTATTAGTTCCCCAACGAAGCAAAGAAATAGCAACCCGAACTATCGCACGACCTGAGTACGAGGGTGTCCATGATTTCGGGTATGATACACAACTAGCTGGGACTCTCATGTCGTGTACATGACTGTTGATATCGGCTCAATCACCAGCTCCGAACCCCGTTTTCGTTGCATCCGCGATAGCTCGCACGTGCAGATAGGGAAGCTATTCGCACGAAAGTCTCCATAGCCAAACACAGAAAAGTTTGTACACTTTTTTTCGCGAACGTTCCACAAGCGAAATATCTGGCATCGTAGTGGAACGCATATTCCCCACGTGCAGCATTCAGTCCGACTCTTCCAGTATCTTCTGTACCGGAAATGTCTGCTCGCCGAAAGCACTCTTGAAAGCCGGTATCTTCTTCTTCGTCATCCAGACCGTGAGCACCGGTACCTTCTTTTTGCGCATCTCATCTTTCTCTGCGCATGTGCCCTGCACGGCCCCGCCATCTACATCCATAGGTTCAAACGCTTCCTCTTCCTCCTCTTCATCTCCCTGAACGTCCTGAGCATCCCCCAAGTCCCCACTCTTAACCTCTTTATCGGCAAAATCCCCTTTCCTCTCGACCTCAACACTCGTGAGCATCGTATACATAGTCCACGTCTCAACTTGCGCATGGCGCTCTTGCTCTTTCTCGCTGGGCGCTACGATTCTGCGAACCATATCTACGATGCCTACTAGCTTTGTCGTACCTTCGCCTTGTGCCGATACTGCTATGATAGCGTCCTCTCTCTTCAAGGCATCTGGCAACTCAATCGAAGAGGCCGGATCCTTGTACGCGCCCAAGTATGTTTTTAGCCGGTTTATGCCTGACTTTACATTCTGATTTTTGGTGAAGACAACCGGTACTATGTTTTTTGTGTTTTGCAGGACATTTTGGCTTGAGAGCTGCTTGAGGAGATTGGGAGGTAGGCGTGTCCAGGGTTCATAGAGAGAGGGATGTATTGTAGGTGGTGAAACTTGCTGTGATGATTTCTTGGTCGCGGTGCTTGAACTATCGTTCGTAGATTTTCGTTTCTTGTTCGGTTCAATCTCATTTTCTAGTGCCCCAATGATAGGCAATGTAGGTCCTTCACTAGAATATGGCGGTGTCGTTGTGACGGTGTTGTTGGCGTCTTGTTCAGACGAAGACGCGAACAACTCGCTCATGCGCTGTGGTTTTGCCATGCCCGTCATATGCAGACTGATATTTCCCGGGAAAACTATTCCACTTGAAGAATTTGGTGTTTTTGCGAGTCCATAGCCGAAGGCGCAGTGACGAAATTTGGGAAGCTCAACGCGTCAAAATCTCCAGACTCACCGGAGATAACAGATCGTGCCTGCCCTTATCGCCGAACAAACCGCCATTCAACATCACGTGACCATTGAATACACCCGGGAGGTACCTCCACAACTTTTACACGCTAGATAGCAATCCCGAATCAACCCGCGGAGGCATCCAGTTTGATATGTGGCATTTGATTCTTAGTATATTGAGCATCACAAATTTCTCCGTCTATCCTATTTTACATCGCAGAGCAGAATAAATCTATGCACCACGCACTCTTCAGAGCATCATAAATGATACAGGATCGGGGTCCTGAATCCCAGCGAGTCCCACCACATCAGATTTCAACCAAGGCAAAATCACGCATGCACGCTTCTCAGCTGACCTGGGCAGCTTAATAGACAACTAACTCCATGGCGCTTACTACAAAATATCAACATCTTCTGTCGTCTTTGCAGCAGGTGTATATGTTACAACACTGGAGGGTCATGGAACCGAATTCACAACGTGAATTAGCAATAAAAACTTTACGGCTCTTGCTGGGGCATGATGACTTGCAAGTTCACATTGGACAACATCCCAAGTATGGCCCTGGTGATGTTTCTGGTCTCATTTCTTCCGGTAATCTGGATCACAGCACATATTGTCGCCCTCGAAGCTACTGCTGTATACAAAGAAAGCGGTTTGCACCTTGCTACACGCGTAATCAGAACCCAGTCCAATCAACAACCATAGTTCAACATGCCACCCTCTTCATGTCTTCCGATAAATAGCCGCATCAATCCTCTCGGCCTCACTCATAACCTTCCTCGTCCACTCGCTCACCGGCTCCAGCGCCTTGACCGTATCCCCCAACTTGTTCCTCTCTTCGAACTCGTGAATAGCCAGACAAGAAAACTCTTTCTCCTTCTCCACTCCATTGCTGCTACTTTGCTGTGCAACAAGCAAATACCGACATGTACGTAGCCATCCAGGCTGCTGTGACATCTGCTCATTGTGCTCTTCGCGGTACCAGGCATCTAGCTCCGCAGCACCGCCAGGCGCCGGCTGCATGAGTGCTACAAGCAGGGTATGCGCCGAGTCATCTGGGAGATATGAATCAGTGAAAGTCAACTTTAAACCCCCATCACCACCACCTTTCTTGTTTGATATTTCTCTCGAAGTTTATCCATGTTTTCCTTTTTTTCCTGGACCTTCAAACCAATATCTTTAAAAACATATAAGAATTAAAAAAAAAAACGAAACATACCCTTCCCCTCTCCAAAAACCTCTATCCCCTCAAAAACTCTAACATCTACCTTTCCCACCCCTTCCACTTCACCCAAAAACTTGCACACCTGCGCTAGATCCACACTTGCCACATCATCGACCGCGCTGACGACAAGATATTGTTTAGTGTATGTAGGGTCAGCGGCTTTGTACAGGATAGAAGATATTGTGCCTGGGACGTGGGATATTGAGAATTTCTCGGAGGAAGAGGAGTCAGGGTGGAGAAAGGAGAGGATGGTGCTTCTGGTGGAGGTAGATAGCATTGTAGATGAGAAGATGCAGCAGAACGAGAGAACAAAAAAGGTTTTAGAGAGGGGACGAATGGACTTGAGGTAGAAAGCTTGGTCTTTCTTTCTTATCAATGAAATGTGGAAGAAATTATTCCAGGTGGTTCAAGTACTTTGCGCGGTCGGTAGGAGCACCGAAAGATGAGGGACACTTTGTCGTTGTCCCGCAATTCAACCGGATGAAGTTTTCCGAAATAAAAAATAGGATCACTTTGAATGGAACATCACGATTGGCATGGAAAAGATTGATAGTCTGGAAGAAGAGAAGGGTATGAAGACTTCTCTATGAATATTCTTTGTCTAACGTGTTTACAAATACATCTAACATCTAGACAGTCTTATGATTTAATCTTCGTCATGATTTACAACTTGCTCTTCTCAATGCGCTTGAACAAAACATCGCTATCTGGGTACGGGTCTACCGTAATATCGTTAAGTGGGTTGAGCTCGCTGGCGCGGTGGAACAAGTCTTCGTAGACTTTTCCGTCTGCGCGACCCAGACTGCTGTCTAGGACCCAGTCGTCGAAGCCCCAGGCATCTACGAGCCTGACGGCGTGTGGACGGATGTCCTTGAGCAGGCCCATGACGGTGTTTGTCCTGGCCAGGGTAATCTGCTGCTTGCTGCAGGCGCCTGAGGCATAAAATTCGGCGCCTTCCTGCTCAAGCGTGTGCAGAGCGAAAAGGCGGAAAAGCTTCATCAGCACATCGAGGAGGTTCTTGTCGACCTTGCCCTCTTGCTCAATCTTCTTGAGTGTGGAGAGGTTGGTCTTGACGACCATGTACTGGGCGTGGGCCTTGCTCAGGCGGTAGAAATCAACAAGGAGGTCGTTCCATGGCTTCTTCTGCTCGTCGCGGTGCTTACTGGCCTCGAAGGCGAGGAAAGAGGTGCGCCAGGCAAAGGCAGCAACAAGATCCTCATCCGAGCCAATGATGTCAAAAGCACAGCCGATGTTGCGGCGAGAGTGGAACTCGGCGAGAATTTGGGTGGTGTCGTTGGAGGGCTTTTCGCCCTTGAGGACGGAGCGAACGGACTTGAGCATCTGCAGGACATGTGAGTAGAATGCAATTAGCATCTAGAGAGGCTGCTTACGTATCGAGCTACCTGCTGGGACAGCATGTAGTTGTCGCCCTCCCAAGTAGGGGTGGGAAGGTAGTCGGCATACCAAGGTCCGATACCGCTGAAGCTGGAGTAGCCGTGGCCACCGCAGGCTCGTCGGCAGACCTCAAGGCCTTCGGCTGCAATGGAACTGCTGAGCGCCTTTAGGGCACAAGAGGAGGCGTGGAGATCCGCCAGCATATCGCTGCCGGACTGAACCTCCTCGGGTCCAGCACCACGATTGCTTGGTGCATTGGTTGCACTGCCCTGAGCAATCTTCTTTTGGTTTTCCTGGTACATTTCCATCATAGCTTTTCCGGTGAAATGGAGGGCAAATGTTGCAGCAAGGAGTGGCAGCAGGCGGATCTGGACCATGGTGTAGTTGAGAACCGGCGTCTCAACGCCACCAGCGGGAGCATCGCGGTCCTGAAACTGACGACGCACAGCACAGTAACGGGTTGCGATGGTCACACCTCGAGCGAGTGTGGCGCCGGCCTGCATGACGATGGTCGACCGAACCCAAGTTAGGGTTCCGTAGACAAGAGATGGCGAGCCTCGACGAGCAAACTTATTGGTGCTTGGGTCCACGTGTGTGTAGCGAGCCAACATGCTGATATGTGGAACCTTGACGTTGTTGAACAAAAGGAAACCATTGTCCATGGTGTTGTAGCCAAACTTTGGACCAATGTCTCCGATATGGATGTTCTCGAGCGGCTCATGTGTCTTGAGGTCTCGAATCTGGACGCAGAAGGGTGTTGGTCCGTAGGACTTGCCATCGACGATGAGCTGAGCCATGACGATGGCGTGGTTGGCTGTCCTTCCCAATGAGCCGATCCACCACTTACTGGCTGTGAGATGGGGAGAGTGGATGGTGAATGTCTTGTCGTCCTTGTTCCAAGTAGCTGTTGTTTCGAGCCCACGAACGTTGGAGCCGTGACCGAGCTCAGTCTGGGCATAGCACCCAATGATCTTGTAGTCGTTGGCCTTTGTGAGCCACTTTTCCTGTTGCTCTGGAGTGCCCTGGCCTTCCAATGTGACCTGTGCTACTGTCAGTGTATTTCCGACTCAGTTGGTGAAGATAAAGTACCTTGAACATGGAGTCGTGAAGGCCGTATGGACCAGGCTCACTGATGAGGTCTGTAGCCATGCGGAACTCTTCCAAGGTCCAGTTGTGCTGCCTCTTCAAGATCCTCAACCTCTTCTCTCTGGCCAGCGCTTGTTCGAACCTGTCTATCCTGCCCATGAAGTAGTTTTGTGACTTGTCGAAGACCTTCTCCGACTTGAGAACGGCGAGGATCTTTTGCCTTCGGTCGATGACATCCTGAGTGTGTAGCAGGACCTCGAGGTCGCGCACTGGTACGTTTGAGCCGGCGCGCTCAGCAGCGAGCAATTCATGGCCTTGGGGGCCCGAAGGCTTGAGCTGCTTGACCCAGTCTGGATTGGACCTCATTGTAGTGTTTGATTGAAGCACGAATTGATGGGGAAGGAATGGGGTTATGGGGGAGTGAATAAGTATGGGTCAAGAGGTGAGCCTCGGCTCGATTGCGGTGGTAAGGTCCATGACGCGCTAAACAAAGTTCCGAGGTTTATCTAACGCACGAGGCGCGCGCCAGCCCCGGATTACAATCAGATGAAAGTCCGACAGTGAACGAGACCGAAGCCAGCGCCGTCGAACGGCTCATGACTGTGCTCGTGATGACACAGATGTTGTAGGCGCGCACATGTCAGATGGAGTTTCGAGCTGGCCAATGACGCGTCTGCAACGGATTTGGCCCAGTCGACTGGTAGAAGCGAGCCCTGGCAAAGCCGACTGCAGCAATGCCGTCCCGATGTGTGTGCTCGTCCCGACAACGCAAAGCCGGGACGGAGTGCGCCGAGGCCGCCTGTACCTGTGGACATGCTAGTTGGAAGGCTTGCAAACATGCCAGGTGGAACAAAGAGGCTCGCCGTCAGCACACGATCAACGTTGGGGCTAGCGTGTGTTCACTTGACTCTTGCAGACGGGTCCCAGCTAGCAACGCAGCAGTGTGGATGTACTCCGTATGTACAGCCCATGCCCTGTGGACATGGGTTCGGCAGTGAGACAGCCGCAGCCCCGTCGCCAGCGAGCACAGATGTGTCTCCAGAGGACCCTTTGAGTGTACAAGTGTCTCGAGTAAAGGGCGAACATGCGTCGAGAAGAGCCCATTGGCCGCGCTGCATGTCTACCCGACGTGCTAGGCAATGGACCCAGGCGCAGCATCTGGACCCTTTGGTATTCCGGGCTGGCGGTTCACCTGACGAGCACGCCCGCTCTGGCCATTGTGTTGAGAGATAGACAGCCCGGCGTCTCGTCCGTGGTGGGAGGAGGCTGATACGGGTGCTCAGGCCCAGCGGCTGCGAGCATGTGGCACGCGAGCAGAGCAAAAGCAAGCGTCGGGGCGCCCTTTGCCTGGCTCATTGCCGTGCACAGCCTCGAGGCGGCCCAGGAAGCGGCCCATGAACAGGCCGAGCGCGTATGTGCAGGCAGAAACGACCAAATCAGTTGTGCGGACGAGAGCTGGTGGGGAAACGGAACAGAGAATGCGCTCCCCGTCGTCATCGCATTTGGCCTCGAACAGAACAGCCACAGCCCTTAGCGTGCACGGCCTTGCTGGCGGCTGTTAGGTAGCGGACGGCAGCGTCACTTTCTTGCCTGCAACACCAAGAGCCTGCCTGGCGAATTTCTCTCCTCCGCCAGCCTCAGCACGCAATTCTTTTTCCCGTCCCTCCGCCTCAGGCCCCCTCCAACTTCAAGTACGGGACTAGTCCGTCTCCCGCCCGTCCCTGCGTCCACCTAACTCCCCAGTAGAACCCCCACACAACACCTATATCCTGTCTGCAATTCTATGCCCCCAACGAGGCCCCCGACAACCCCCAGACTCTCTCTCCTCCCCTCCCACAAGTCCTCCTAGGTACCGGACAAAATGGGTCAGACGCTCTCCGAGCCCGTCGTTGACAAGGTAATTGCTGTCTCGCCCCCGCCCCCGCACCGTGTGCTTCTTTCACCTCCTTGGCCGTGGCGACGGTCGCCCGCCTCGGGCGGAAAGGGCGCGCATCCCATGTTGCATGAGACAAGAATGCTGAATTTTCCCCTCTGCAGAAATCCGAGAATGGCGATGGCGAGTCACTCATCTACGGTGTCTCCTCCATGCAGGGCTGGCGCATTAGCATGGAGGACGCACACGCTGCCGTACTAGACTTCAACGCCGAAGACACCAAGGGCACCCCCGCCGATAAGCGACTGGCCTTCTTCGGCGTCTACGACGGACACGGCGGTGATAAAGTGGCTCTGTATGCTGGCGAGCAGTTGCATAAGATTGTTGCAAAGCAAGAGGCATTCAAACAGGGAGACATCAAGAAGGCTCTGCAAGATGGCTTCCTGGCCACAGATCGCGAAATATTGTGCGGTACGTTTACTATCCGCACCCCTCTGACCATTGACAGCTAGCCTGATGATTATCAATAGACCCCAAGTATGAAGAAGAAGTATCTGGCTGCACCGCATCAGTCGGTGTCGTAACAAAAGACAAAATCTACGTCGTACGTCCACCCCGCATCCCACCGCATCACGATGCTCACAAAAAATAGGCCAACGCAGGTGATTCGCGCACTGTCTTAGGAGTCAAGGGAAGGGCAAAGCCCCTCTCATTTGACCACAAGCCCCAGAACGAGGGTAAGAATCATGCCAGCAGCATGCGATCACTACTGACAACTCTGTAGCCGAAAAGGCACGCATCCAAGCCGCAGGTGGCTTTGTCGACTTTGGCCGTGTCAACGGCAACCTGGCCTTGTCGCGCGCAATAGGCGATTTTGAGTTCAAGAAGAGCGCCGACCTTCCTCCCGAACAGCAAATAGTGACTGCTTATCCTGACGTGGAGATACATGACATCAACCAAGATGACGAGTTCCTGATTGTGGCTTGCGATGGTGAGAGGACACGTCTCTGGAATCGCATAGCGCTGTACTGACTAAATTCCAGGCATCTGGGACTGCCAGTCTTCTCAAGCCGTTGTCGAGTTCGTAAGGCGCGGGATTGTTGCAAAGCAGGACCTCGCATCCATTTGCGAGAACATGATGGACAACTGCCTGGCTTCCAACAGCGACACGGGAGGTGTTGGCTGCGACAACATGACCATGATCATTGTTGGTCTGCTGCAGGGAAGGACAAAGGAGCAGTGGTACGAGGATATCGCAAAGCGGGTTGCGAATGGAGAGGGTCCATGTGCGCCACCAGAGTATGGCAAGTCAGAAGATCCAGCCGAATCTCCCAAGACGGGCGAGTAGTTCAGTTCTAATACAATCGTGTAGCCGAGTTCCGCGGTCCCGGTGTTCACCATCGCATTGACGATTCTCCTGATGACATCGACATGGATCTCGACAGCCGCTTCCGGCCGAACAACACCAACGGCGGCCGCATCATCCTCCTCGGCGACGGCACCGAAGTATCAACCGGAGACAATGAGACTGAGATGTTTGAGAACGAGGATGAGGACAAGGATCTTGACTCGCAAGTCAACAAGTACAGCCAAGAGGCCGACAACAAGTCACGCCAGGACCGTCAAGGTACACCTGGCCCTCAGCATGACAGCAAAGTGCATGTAACCGAGTCGCCATCCTCTGTCCAGACGGAGAAGTCTGATACTCCTGCAACGCTATCGAAAGGGTCTCAAGCCAAGAAGCAACCCGAGGTTGGCACAAGCGAGAAATAGTTTGTGCCTGATCTGGCTGCAGCATTTATATGGGGCTATGAAGATCCAAGTTGATACATATCAACATGCCGTGCCGTTTTGATGAATGTTTTTTATTGCAAGCGATGACGGGTACTGGGTTTCCTGCAGGATCAAAGTAGCACATGGAAACAAGCCTCACGGGACCTATGCGGGCAGTTTTACGAAATGATACCTGGCGGACTAGACCATCGCCATTCCCTATACCTAGCTATCTTCTTTTTGTTCTTCCCAACACATTGGTATTATTCGATTAGAGCTGACGAGTTGTGTGTCCATACTCTGTCCCCGCGGGGGACTGCGGTCACCACGTGATGACGTCATATTTATGCGTGCGTGTTACTACGCGCATGAGCTCGAGAGCAATGCCGTCAGCGTATGCCGTGTTTCCAGGATACCTTGGTCTAACTGAAATTCCTTGAATGACGTGCAGACAAGCTTTGGATGTGGCCCCTAGCACTGCCGTTGCTTACGCGCTTTGTATCATGCGTCATCTGGACGGCATGTAGCCCAAGGTTTTGACCTTTGAGAAGTCGAGAAATCATGCAGGCAATACACGCATCTGGTATCAATCTTAATGTGGATCAGTGGGCAGAAGACCGGAGATAACAGACGTCCAGAGTCCATCTCCGTACTTCAATCACCTTCGGTCATAGTTTGCAATGGTAGTCCAAGCGTCACAATTATGGTATGGCCTCATCAGATCCGGCAATGACCAGCTTCCAGTATCAGTCAGCACTGCTTAAGCATCGATTATCACTGTTTAAGCATCAGTTAGCGCTGTTTAAAGATATAAAGGAGTCTATCAATCATCACTCTAAAGTTCTTCAGCACGCTCTGCCATCTACCGCACCTGCCTTGTCTCTCTCAAAATGGATCCCGTCAACCCAAACCAGAAAGTCCGAACAACTCCACAGTATGCCTTGTATCAGCGAGAGAACTTTTGGAAATCAAACGAGGGTGAAACTCCAGTCTTCAACACAGGTATAGTGATCTGCCGTGGCAATAAGTCCAACAGCCACAGCTAAGATGTTCTACAGATCCTGGAAAGCTTGAAGAATTAGCAAAAGAGAAACTCAGTCAAGGGGGCTGGTTCTACGCTTCCTCGAACGCCGGTCAATCGCGTACCCATACTGCCAACAGACAGGCTTTCTACCGGCATCGAATCATCCCACGTATGCTCGTCGATACCAACCAACGTGACACTGCGACTGAGATCTTCGGACACAAGGTACCTGCACCAATTGGATTTGCGCCCGTCGGTATTAACAAGATCTACAATCCACTTGGCGAGTTACCTGTGGCAAGAGCTGCTGGAGCACTGGGGCTGCCTTACTGCCTTTCAACAGCAGGGTCACAAAGTATTGAGGATGTGGGCCATGCCAATGATCAAGGAGTGAAAAACGGTCGAGGCGACAGCGGGACTGCTGCCGGTGGCGGCGAAAAGGGCGTTAGGTTTTTCCAACTATACATGCCGCACGACGACGAGCTTACACGCTCACTTCTCCAACGTGCTGTCGACAGCGGTTTCACAGCGTGTGTCCTGACAGTAGATACATGGCAGCTCGGTTGGCGACACGACGACGTCGCAAACTCAAACTATGCCTTCTACCATGGCATAGGCGCGGATCTTGGCTTGACTGACCCGGTTTTCCAGAAGAGGTTGAAGGAGAAGGGCATCGACCCCACTACTCAGCCAAATGAGGCTGGTGCCCTTTGGATTGACAACGTGTGGCATGGACGCGCGCATACATGGGAAAAGGCAGTGTGGGCAATGAAACTCTGGAAAGAACTCAGTGGAGGCAAGCCATTTTCCCTCAAAGGCATACAGAGTGTAGACGATGCGAAGAAGGCTGTTGACTTGGGCTTTGATGGCATCGTCGTGAGCAACCACGCTGGGCGGCAGGTTGACGGAGCAGTGGCAAGCTTAGATGCTTTGGAGAAGATCGCTGATGGTAAGTGTTTCAAATATCAAATGTTACTATATACTTTACTAACAAGTCGGCCAGCTGTTGGGGACAGAATATACGTCATGTTCGACTCTGGCATACGGTCTGCCTCGGACGTTGTCAAGGCACTTGCCCTGGGCGCAAAGTTCGTTTTTGTCGGTCGACTGTGGATCTGGGGTCTTTCCATCATGGGCGAGACAGGCGTCACCCATGTCATGAGGGGGTTATTGGCGGACTTGGATATTCTGATGAATGTGGGTGGATTCAAGAATATTGCGGAGATTACCAGAGATGCGTTGGACAGTGAGCCGAAGAGCTATCAACTGTTGCCGACAGCTAGTAAACTGTGAAGCGTGGTGTTCGAGGACGATTTCTTTACTGTATTATTCATACTCCAGATACGTCATAGGATACATGAACTGGGCTTCTTTACTTAGTACAAGATTCTTCGTCACTCCTACAGCTAGCGTCTTATACACATGCTGAAGTGCTGTCGCGTGGTCTGCAATGAGCCAATTGGAGACAGGCCAGGGCGCTAGGCCAGGACGGGCTGACCGCCGTAGGGCTGGGAGATGGTCCAAGCACTCCCGAGCCACTCTAACTCAACTTCCTCCCCTCAATACGCAGCTCCCCCTCTTGAGATTGCGACAAAACACGCACACAATATGTTTCGTTTCTTTGCGCTTAATTGATTCTGTCATTGCGCTGAACTCCCCGACCAACAGAGCACTGCAGCGCTATCTGAAGTTACGTTCTTGCACTATTTAACATACACCTACGAGCTGGCCAGCCCAGAATTGTCTCTGCTTTGACTGCCCATCATGTCAGTCATTCTCTGCACTGGTACGTGGGAACAGAACCGTGCTTGATACAAACACTAACTTCCGGAACAGCTGGTTACGACCACACCATCCGGTTCGCATAAGTCCAATGACGCGTTAGTCGCAATCTGTACTGACAGCTCAATGTCAGATTTTGGGAAGCGCTGTCCGGCATTTGCTCCCGCACGATTCCTCATCCCGATTCGCAGGTCAATCGCCTTTGTATCTCGCCTGACAAACGCTACCTTGCCGCCGCTGGCCATCATACTGTCAAGCTCTACGATATCAAGTCTACCAATCCGAATGCGATCCTCACCTTTGACGGCCATACTTCGAATATCACAGGCGTCGCGTTCCACTGCGAGTCCAAGTGGCTAGTCACTTCGTCGGAAGACGGCACGGTCAAGATCTGGGATACACGGTCAGGCAATGTCCAGCGCAACTACACCCATGGGGTCCCGGTCAATGATGTAGTCATTCATCCGAATCAGGGAGAATTGATCAGCTGTGATCGCGGCGGTAACGTGCGGATCTGGGACCTGGGCGAGAACAAGTGCTCTCACCAGCTTATCCCTGAAGATGATGTCAGCGTCGCCAGCGTGACAGTTGCCAGCGATGGCAGTATGGTATGCGCAGGAAATAATGCAGTGAGTCTGCCCTTTTCTCGAAGAGCCGAAGATTGTCTCGACGTATCTAATATGGATAATAGGGCAATGTCTACGTCTGGCGTATGATCCAACGTAGCGACACTACATCCATCCTGCCTATATGTAAGTTCGTGGCCCATACCACCTATATCACTCGCGTTCTTCTCTCCCCGGACGTCCGCCACCTGGCCACCTGCTCCGCCGATCATACGGCTCGCATCTGGTCTGTTGATACCTCTGCGCCTCACAATGTTACGCCCAACGACAACTTGCCATCAGCTAGCGAGCGCGATCCTGCGGCCTTCCCGCTGGAGACCACACTACACGGTCACCAGAGGTGGGTATGGGATTGTGCCTTCTCGGCTGATAGCGCATACTTGGTCACCGCCTGCTCCGACCACTATGCACGGTTGTGGGAACTGGGCAGCCAGAGCATTATCCGTCAGTACAACGGACACCATCGCGGTGCCGTATGTGTGGCCTTGAACGATACTGCGGTTGGCAATTGAGGTTGACGGCTACGTTTCGTAATGAGGATCAGAGAAGGATACGTGCATGAACACGTGCATTTGCATCAGCGTCGGCGTTCTGGTGGGGAATATTATCTGGGAATGAGGAGGTAATGAAGCCAAAAATTCAATGGGCGTTTGGCGCGAAAACTGTCATTTCTGATTTCGGGTTCGAGACTTGATTATTGAGTCATATACGTATATATCCACATGTGGGCATACTCAGACACACCGTTGCCAACGCAGAGTATTGGAGGCACAAGTCATAGTTGCATAGCTACGCACATGACAGCAGCAGCAGCAGCAGTAGCGGAAAAGAGGAAGGCGAGAATAGAAACCACAACCTGCTTTCGTCTAGGCTCAGTCTTTTCAGTAATAACGATACTCGATTCTTCTCATTTTCATCACTGCTTCTGTTTGCTACATCATATGCCACGTGGGACTAAGTGAAATTTCAATGCCCACCCCAGCGCCATAATCGCTATGCATCATTTCCTTCCTTTCCTTCGTTAACCTTTCTTCTATCTAGGAACACGGAGTTTCAATAAGAAAGAGAGAGGCGACAAAATACAAACAATGACATCGGCAACGATGCTCAAGTCATTACCTCGGAGCAGAGAGAAAATAGCCAGAAAAAAAAAATGAAACGCCCGTGCAGATGCCTCGATCAAGCATCCGCCCCATATGAGCATGCACAGTCATGCATGCGACAGAGTCAGGTCAAGTCACAGCCTGTAAAAACCCTTGTTCGTCCCACGGTTTCGATTGTCTTGCTTCGCATACCTACTCCTTAACCCTCAATCTTTTCATTTCTTCCCACCAATACACGTCTTGCCCCCTACCCAGACTTCCCGTCCTCCGTCCCCTTTACTTCTTCATTTGCCCAACAAAGCCGACAACCAGGACGATATATTCTTGCCAGGCGAATTGGACGTGGAAGAAACACGGACGGCGTTTGTTTCAATTCTGTGATGGTCTGATGCGTCTTCGCTGCCCTTGTTGAGAGACCGGTCGAGACTGCGTTGTTGTATCTTTTGTGGTGGCGAAGAGATTGGTTTTCTGGAGATGCTTGAACGAGGGGGTAGGGGAGGTGCGTCGGTGTTGTCGTAGGGAAGAGTGCGCTCGTTAACTGTGTTGTGGGGCAGAGGTGCTGAGAAACTGGTGTCATGGAGGTGAGAGATGGAAGAAGAACAGGAAGTAGTAGAAGAGAAAAATGGTTTCGGAGATGGAGAGGATGTGGGGAGTAAAAGTGTAGTTGTTGGTGCAGTATCTAATGTGGCTCTCGACCTGGAGATAGGTAATTCTCGTAAGTTTGTGTTTCGTTGTTGTTCTCTCGACAGCACTGTGTTGTCGATTTGAGACTCGGTACTTTCTACTGGTGTAGTCGTCAAGGCAGGTGGCGGATCCAACTTCACCGTGACAGACGAGGGTGTACGCGTGGTTGGAGATGTCCCTGCCGTCACAGGAAGCTCTGGGCCCGTGATTGCTGCGGACCTCATCTGCACGTACAGCGGAAGTTGGCCGGGTTTTACCCAAGGCCGAGTTATACAGCGGCTTTGCGGCAGATCTAGAATCCAAGCAGATTAGCTCTGTCTGTGTTGATTTCCTAAGAAAGGAAGGCTAAGAATAAAGATATGAGGTAGTTGTTTAGGCAGCACCACCTTCATCTTTCGTAGCCTCCTCTGGATTCTCAGGTGCAGTTTCGGCTTCTCCGTTCTGGCCTTCAGCACCATCGCCCTCCGGAGCGGCGGCGGCTGCTGCTGCCGCTGCTGCCGCCGCCGCTTCAGCTTCTCTCGCCTGTTTCTCTGCCTTTGCTCGTTGGCGGGCAGCTTCGCGCTCAAAATTTTCCTTGCGAGCTCGCTCGTCCTTTGCTTTGCGTAGACGTTCTGTTTCTTCAACACCGCCACTCTTTTTGAGCCTGCCCTCTTCGACGAAAGTGCCTAGTTCACGCTTAAACTCGTCATCATTCCTCGTGGCGAGATCACGTTGTCGTGCTTTCTCAGCTCGCTCAATGGCCTCGAGTCTGCTTTCGTGGTTTGGTTGCAGAGCTTTGACTTCACCCAGAACACCATCACGAGCCTGCCGGGGATCCACGACCTTGTCTGCTGCGACTGCATTGAGCATGTTGCGGCCACTAGCAGAGCGCATCCCCTTGCCATTCTCCTTCTCACTCTCAAGGTTTTGCTGCTTCGTCGCCTGTTCAACCAATTCCAGTGTCTGTGCTGCCTTTTCGAGATCGTCTTGCAAATCGGCAGCGAGTTCTTCTTGCATAGTAAGCATGTCTCGCTCTTCGCATACAGTCTGCAGCTCCTGCTCCCAGATCTTGGTCCAGAGTGGCTTCTCCTTGGCCAAGACATCCTGCAATTTCTTGAGCTCGGCAGTAGCCATGGACAAATCTTTGGCAGTAGTCTCGAGTTGGCGAGGAAGGGGCCGGACACCCCGCATTACGACGTCCTTTCTGAGATCCTCAACCAGATCCTGTAGATCATCAACCCTGTTCACGATCTTCTCCGAGTCGTCCTGCAAAGTCTTCTTTCCATTGTTGATGTAGGCGCGGCCGCTATCGCCGTCGAGTGAAGGCAAGGCAACCTTGATAGCAGTCGATTTGACCGCCCCAGCTTTTGTACGAATCGTTGCCATGCTCGCCTGTATGTCCGAAACGAAGGACGAATATGTTTGCCGAACGACTGCTAAATCTCGGCGTAGTGCCTGCACTTCGCTGAGCTGAGTAGCCGATGTAACATTGCCTTCAGAAGGCGGGCCACTTGCAAAGGATCGCGAAGACATTAGAGCAGAGTTGCGGTTCGAAGATAGGGGTGCCGCAGATATGCCGGCGAGCTCCTTGGTTGTCTGTTGCTGACGTTCGGCAACGCGCTGAATAGTGGCCTGCTGATCCTCGACAACGGTCTTGATGCTCTCCACCAACTTGCTGAGCCCGCCAAACTTGTCATCGATGTGGCTCTTTACTTCGTCAAGCTGCTCTACGTTCAGGACAAGGACTGATCGGTCCTTGATGTCTCGAATATCTTCCAGTTCGTATCGGACACCGGAAACGGGATCTTGAATATGAATCTCGGGTAAATCGCCATAACGGTGGGTATCCCAGGCGAATTTCTCGATAAAGGCCAGTTGCAAGCGAGCCGAAGAGAGCTCGGAACCATCAGTAAACACATATTTCTTGATCTTGCTCTTGTACTGGAGGAAAAGTGTGAGTTCTTTTCCTTGCTGGGGCGACTGCTCTGGAATGAAATGCGAGGGCTGCGGAGATGGTGTCTTTGTTCGGTAAGAACTGCCACGGGTCGCTGATGGCCTCGAAGCTGCTTCCTTGACCGGTGACTCGGACCCCAGTTCGGCTGGTTCAGACAATGGCCCGTTGAGAGTGGCACTGAGAGAAAGTTGGTCGCCTTCAGGGAATTTTGGTGCAGCAATCTTGTCTTGTGGAGTCTTCTGTGTAGGGCTGTCCTCGGGCCCAGCTTCCTGAGGCGGCGGCATACTTGGGGCTTTGCTGTGGGAACTTTCTTCGGAGATGCGTCTATCATTGGGCTGATCATATGAGAATTTGGTTTCGACTGTTGGTCGCTGGCCTGCTTGTTGGTTTGATCGCTGCCGGTTGTGCATCACCGATGCTCTGGTCCGGACTGCATTCATGGATTCGCGTACATCCCGGCCCCTATTCGGTATGGGCGAGTTCTGAACGGGTGGAAGGGGAATGCTGTTTGTGCCGAGATGCTTCTGAATTTGATACGCTGAGAATCTTCGCGAGGCTCTCCGCTCCAACTCTCCACCTCGTTGCAATGCAGCCAGTGCATCCTCTTGTTGCGGTGGGGGCGGCGGTGGTGGGAAATCGACAGGATAGTTGGGCTGCGGTGGTTGCGCGTGTTCTGGTGGCTTGGGCATGGGGTCATCGGAGGGGTACGGTGTGGCTGCGGACATTTGCTGGGTGGTAGAAGTCGACGTGGATGACGAGGCGGTGGACAACTGGCTCGCATTTGTCGAACGGTTCGATTTGGGGTTCGAGGGAAGCGAGTCGTACTTGCTTGGGGATGCTCGGCCGCCTCCTGCTACTGAGGATGAGCGTGGGGGGAGATCAGGGCCACCAAAAGACGGACTTTCACCTCTTGAAGGAAGCCGCTGGCTCGCTGAGCGAGGATGCGGTGTGTCCTCTACCTCGCCAGAGCTACCAACACTGGCCTGCCGGGGACTGCCACCGCCGTTGAGCGAGCCATCTCTGCCAGTGCGCTGCCGTAACCGCTGTTGCTTCTTCTTCAGGCCGTGGAGGAGGTTGATTATGATATCTCGTATGCGAGGCAAGAAGTTGTCGAGACTGGCCTGCGATGCTTCCTGGCTCAGCGTCTCTTCCAGGATCCCGCGCAGCAGTTCTGGAACGTTCCCGAGGTCGTTGGTGTCGACACCTATGGCATTGAAGGCTCGCGATGCAATGTTGAACTCATAGCCCAGACGGACGTAGACGTCGGAGACTTCGCTCTCGGTAGCGGTGCCGCGCGACCATAGTGTCAGTGTCTCTGGGGCGTGTTAGCGCATGTGATGTTGAGGGCGTGGGGGTCTGGGTATGGCGTCGACTGACCGAGCAGTTGCTTTGTCGCGACGAGCAGATGTGTGACCGACTTTTCGATCTGGGAGAGCTGCTGCTGGGGCTGTAGTGGAAGTCATTGTCAGCGGCTGTATTCTGGCGTGGGCGCGGAGTGCGGAGAGGCCATGTGCGTACATTCTTGGGCGCACGCCGTGACGACGACGACGAGGACCCCTGGGACGAGCGCATAGAAGATGGCTCTTCGGCCATGATGGGGGACGGCGTGGAGCGCGAGTGTGCAGCAGCGGCAGCAAAGTGAATGGCCGAGTGACGAAGCGTGAGGGCACGACACGCTCTCCCCGTAGTGTTGGCGTCGACGTTGGGTGCACCGACGCCTGCTGCCCGCTACGGGCCAAGACATGAGTGGCTGGGCCGCACGTGGCGCCGTCTCACACCCGCCACGCCTCTTTTGCCCAGTGTGCCTATTTTGGGGCGTTTGCATGCTGATCGGATGCGACAAAGCGACCGTATCTGGCCCTGGTATTTTTTTCTTCCACGCCTGAATACTGGTAGGCTCGCTGCACGGCCAGCTGCGTGCACCTGGGTCCAATGGACACGCCACCGCACGTCGCCTCTCGACACAGTACCAAAGTCACGCTGCACGAAGAAACAAAATGGCACGAAACCAGAGCAAGAGGCTGCCGCAACACAAGGGGAAACGGCTCGCTCTTCCCGAGCGAGCGAGGGCGTGACATGTGCCTCTGTTGGTGGTAGGCGGGCCGCGTGCAGAGGGTCCATGGCAGCGCATAGCGGGTCGCGGCCAGCTGGGCAGCTGCTGCAGCCCATGTGGGCGCCGCTCGCTGGAGCAGCGGACAGGCGTCTCTCGCATGCGGATGGCGAACAGGCGTTTGCCCCCTCGCAGGGCAGCGCAGGCGTCTGGCAGGATGGTGGGCGGGTGAGGTTGAGCATTCACGGCTACTGGCTCAGGCGGGCTTAGCTCCCGCAAGTGTTTCATCGAGGCGATCAAGCTTGGCGGAGCACCTCAGCGTCGAACATCTGGCTCGCAATTCGAGCACAGCCTCCTATACCCATCGCGACTCTGCCGTACGGCTTCCCCTCGCCCTCGCACTGCTCTGCACTGCACTGCTCGCCCGCCGCCGTGCCTGCTCCGCCATTGACCCGACTGCCCTGTGCAGCCCCCGTCCTGGAGCTGTCCACCTCTCCCCCGCGCTGCCCGTCGCTCCCTCTCCCACTGCACCCGCTACCACCGACACCGACACCGACCCAGACCCACGCTACCGAGCTCGCCCATCCATGTCCACTGCCGCGGCCACAACCAGCACTTCCTCCAATGCTCTGAACGCCGTCTCCAATCCCGGCAGGCAACTGAAAATGAGCACAGCTGGCAAAGCCGCTACCGACGCACAGCGAAAGCCAGGAAGCCCCAGCGAAGGTAGCCAGAGGTAACTATGCCCTCTCGACAGCCCGCCCGTCTGCTCTCCGCCCTGCTGCCCCTGTCCTTTACCTCTCTAGCTGCCCGTCTGCCCACGCTTCCGCCGCTGCCCTTCTGCGCCGTCTACTCGTGTGACTGGCTGGCGGTCACATGGAGCCACGGTGCGACTGCCCTGTCCACTAGACGGCCCTCGCTTCGTGCCCTCGATTCAATTGCCTCGTCCTGCCCTGTCCCTGCCTCGATGAATCCGCTCCCGCCTGCGCCTGGACCAATGCTGACTTGGCAATCTGTAGGAAGCAGCCGGCCAAAACGGCATGGACTCAGGGTACCAATCCCCTCACCCAGCGACCGACGAACCCCCCTCCCTCCAACGGTCTCGTAACCGCCTCTAAACCCTCCGCGACGCCCTCGTCAGGCGAAACAGCGTCCCCAATGCGCCATCTCAGCGATCGTATGATGTACCTGTTGGCCAACCTCACTGTAAGTGCCAGGCGCTTCCCAACCTCAAGCCGACCACCACGGCTGACGCTTCTCGACAGGGTCTTCCGGGCATCATTACGCTCAAGAATGGCGAGAAGTACTCGGGTGTCCTGTCGGGCACCTCATTGGACCCCAGCGAACTGCGTTATGTTTTCAAGATGGTCAAGCGGTTGATGCCCGCCAGCAACGCTCAGACCAACGGTACAGGCGACGTCTCCGATGACTACGTCGGTGCGGGCGATTACCATGTCATGTCCTTCGACATGAGCGATGTTGCCGATTTCCATGTCAACAACGTGGTGCTGGACAAGTCCAATGCCAAGGGCCAGAACGGTATGTCCCTCTTTCCGTCTCTCAAACACCAAACTGACTATCGCAGGAACCTCCGGCTTCCGCACTGACACCGACATCTCCGGAAAGATGGCTATCCGCGAGCGCGACCTCCAAAAATGGGAGCCATCTGATGTCGACCCCAGCTTGACTCTCGAGTCTACGGGACGGACAACCGAATGGGACCAGTTTTCTACCAACGAGCGTCTATTCGGCGTAAAGAGCAATTATGACGAGACTTTCTACACCACTACCATTAATAAGAACGACCCACAGTATGCGGAGAGAGCCGCCCGCGCCGAAAAGATTGCCCGGGAGATTGAGGGCAGTGCTGCAACTAACGCGCACGTCCGCGAAGAAAGAGGAGGCTATTCGGTTGCGGATGACAATGGTGACGAAGAAGACAAGTACAGTGGAGTCCGTCGAGACTTCCCTGCTCTATCAACTGGTCAACCCAACCGATACACTCCGCCGGCACGACGAGCCCCTTCCTCTCAGCCAACAGTGCCTGGGGCCCCAGTAGATCCTGCCATCATTTCCTCGTCTGTCGCCCGGCCTGGTTCGCAAGCAGCACAGCGTGCTGCAAGCCCAGCCACGGCACCAGCCCCTGCAACGGAGCCAGCCAAGGTCCAAGAAGCTCCTAAGGAGGCTTCGAAAGAAAGCGCCAAGGAAACTTCTAAAGAAGCTCCCAAGGAGGCCCCAAAGGAGGCCTCTAAGCCTGCATCCAAGCCAGCAGACGTCCACAAGGCTGTCACAGAGCAACTACAGAAACCCAGTAGTACCATCAAGTCTGGAGTGGCTGCTATTCCCCCTCGCAAGACAGGACGACCGCACGATGCAACCACGAATGTAGAGCATGATCTGCTTGATTCTTTCAAGCAATTCTCGGCTGCCGAGAAACTACGCATTTCTGATCGCCAGCGGGCTTTCGCCCGCGAGAACAAGGCAGTCAAGCTCAATGACTTGAAGAAGTTCGCACTCAACTTCAAGCTGAGCACGCCGGTGCCATCAGATTTGGTTCCCATACTCGCCAAGGATGAGAACAAGCAGCAAGCCATTGTCGAGAAAGCCAACCGGCAAGCGCTCGAGCTCAAGGCTTCGCCGCCTGTGAAGCCGTCTGCCAGTAGCGCGGACCCCAAAGCTGCTGCGACACGCTCTGCTGCTAAACCTGAGCCCACTCAGGCTTCTTCCAGTGCGACCCTGGATCGCCAACAACCTCAGCGTCCCCGACAAGCACAGCAGCCCTATGCCTCTGCTAGCATGCGGGGTCCTCATCAAAACATGAATATTCCTCCTCGGAATCCAAACATGCTGGGCACTCGTCTTCAGATGAATCATCAGCAACACAAACAACAAGGCGCCGTCCCCTACAATGGTGTTCCCCAGCCGATACCCGCACAAGATAATCGGGTACCCCCCACTGGTCCTTCACAGCCGTCCAGCGGCGCTCAAACACCTTCTAGCGCGTCAAGATTCAATGTTCGTGCACACGAGTTCAAACCGAACCCAGCAGCAAACACTTTCCAGCCTGGAAATCCAAGCGCTAGCTCCAGTCCTCGACCCAACTCATCACGTCAGGAAGTCCGCAAACCCCCCGTCACCAACTTCTTCACTGGCCCAAAGCCAACCGTCAAATCCCTGGATGGCCCAACAACCTTCAACGCTGTCGGACGCCTGGAGAAGGAAGCTCAAGAGAACGACAAGTCGCATTCTTCCGACATCGCGCCTCCTTACAAGACTTTCCCAACATGGGACTTCCCTTCGTCCAACTCAAACAAGGGTTATGAGCAGTTGTTCGAGCTTGCTCCCCCACAAGCACCGTTAGCAGGTCCTCAGCATGTCATGGCTAGCGGACCCATGCCACACCAAATCCCACCCCATCTTCAGGGCGCCCAGGGCATGCCACAGGGACCAACACCTCAGCACACTCCCAGAGGTCCACCAGTACAGCCCCATATGGGCCAGAACCCACACCAGTTCGATGCCCCTCACATGCAATATTCGCACTCACAGTCCTCAGTCCAACCTTCACCGCGACCAATGGCGCCTTTCATGTACGGAGCACAGCCCCAGCAAATGCCGGGTTATCCCCAGCCTGTACAGGTTCCTCAATATGGCATGAGCCCGAATGTTCAGCATGTACCCATGCGTAACGCACAAGGTGGGCAGTTCATCCAACCCCCTGGCCCAGCCATGGGAGGGCAAATGATGACGAATCAGCCTTCAAACGGACCTTATATGGGAATGCCCGGTAACCCTCAAATGCAAATGTACTCGCCCGCTCCAGGTCCTGCATACCCACAATACCCTGGCCACATGCCCGGGCCTGGCGCGAATGGCTTCCCAAGCCCAAGGCCTGGTGCTCCGATGATGAGCCATCAGGGGTCGCAACAAGGACATCACCAACAACCTCACATGATGTACATGCAGCCTGGGGCGCCAGCGCCTCAGATGTATCAAATGCAGCCAGGAGCCAGTAAGCAGAACTGATCGAACAAAGATTTTCCAGGACTAACGTTATTTCAGTGGCTCCAATGCGGGGTCCATACCAACAGCCTTACCAGGGCGGACACTACGGCTCACCTCAGTTTCCCCAACAGCATCGCGGTACACCAAGTGCAAGCTACTCCCAGCCCATGATGCAGCAGCACTCGACAGGTCCCCAGGTTCCGCCGTCTGGCCCTGCTAACCATGGTCCGGAAGCTGTCAACGAAGCCAAATGAAAGATGCCAGGATGACGCTTTGCATCTCAACTCTAGCGACATCTCTCCGGGGTCGCCGCTTGAGCTCCGTGACATGCTCCCACACTTGCTTTTACAGAATTTTGCTATGCGATTAGCGTGGGTGGGTCGATATTATCTCTAGTGAATGGCTTGACGCATAGCGACCGGCGTTGACAGGGCATGGAAGGTGCACAAAAGGATTACGGTGTAGGGATGGCTTTGGGGGCTATGGATGTGGGTGATGGGACGAGAAACGGGGGCGGGTGATTCCGGGCGGATGACCACTTCAGTTCGCTGTTGTGAACAGAACTGCAGAGCAGTATGGGAGAGTCGATGGAGATGTTTCGACTTCTCCGACCACGAGGGAGAGGTGGGAAAGTAGGGTGGAGGGAGCTGGGAAATGGACCGCAGACGTTCATAGCTAGCAAAGCATGCACCATCCAACACATGCTTCTCGATTAGCATACCCATGCAAACAGATTCGATGAACCATCAGCTTTCGCCTATAAAATCAACCCTTGCCTTCAAGATGACCCATCTGATATACATGTGACAGGGATTATCAGCAGGTACACAGACCCACTCTCTAGCGTGCATTCAGGGTCCACACTCCCGTCGTTGTTCCGACACTACCCCAGACGGCATCTTCCTGCCCGACCTAGCGTTGCTTCATTCGCCCATGCTGCTCTGTGCTGTATGCCAGTTCCTCATGAAGACGTAGAACTCGACAGCATGAACGACGCTGCAGCTGAGCCACTTATTCCCGCCTCCCGCCGCGACTTTCCGACCGATGATGCGCCAGACCAGTACAGCAGCGACGACCATGACGACACGGAGATCCGAGAAGACGAGGTAGACGAGAGTGCACTGGTGTCGCCAGGCCTATTCATCTGGACTCTGACCATATGCGCTGGCGTCAGCGGCCTCTTATTCGGCTACGAGTACGTTCCTGTACCAATACTCTATGCCCCGGAACTAACAACAGCACGCAGCACCGGTGTGATATCCTCGACGCTCGTTTCTATAGGCAGCGACCTTTCTTCCCGCCCGCTTACCACGCTTGACAAGAGCCTCATAACATCGTGTACCTCGTTCTTTGCGCTGCTCGCCTCGCCGCTCACAGGCGTCCTGGCTGATACCTACGGTCGCAAGACGGTGATACTGGTCGCAGACGTGCTCTTCATACTCGGCGCGCTATGGCAGGCTTGGACGGACAGTGTGGGCGGTATGATTGCAGGCCGGTCGATTGTCGGCGCTGCAGTCGGTAGCGCATCTTTTGTTGTGCCACTGTATATTTCGGAACTAAGTCCTAGCCCTTTTCGAGGCAGGCTGGTCGTAGTGAGCAGTTTGTTTATCACGGGAGGACAGGTTGTGGCGTATGTTATTGGGTGGCTGCTTTCGCAGAGACTGCATGGGTGGCGGTGGATGGTCGGGCTGGGTGCGTTACCCGCGGCGATTCAGTTCGTTATGCTCTTCTTCTTGCCGGAAACACCGCGTTATCTTGTGAAAGCTGGACGAGTGCAGCAGGCAAGATTGGTGCTGGGCAGGGTGTACAAGAGCGACGAGGGGGGAGCTAAGTTGGTAGATGCGGTTCTGAGGCGTGTAGAGAGGGAGATTGAAGAGGAAGAGGATGCAGCGGGTCTACGTGGTATGCCTGAGACTGGGAAAGTTGGCTGGAGAGCAAAGGTAGACAGGGTGCAAGACAACTTCTCCCAACTAATCATGATTGGAGGAAACCGGAGGGCATTGATAATCGCGTGTATGCTTCAAGGCTTCCAACAGCTCTGCGGCTTTGTGAGTATCCCTTTTGTCCTACCTCTATTCATCATGCTAACTACATCGTGTCTGCTACATAGAACTCACTCATGTACTTCTCTGCCACCATCTTCCGCCTCGTAGGCTTCCAGTCACCAACCCTGACCTCACTCTCCATCGCCCTGACAAACTTCCTCTTTACCCTCGTCGCTTTCCACTCCATCGACCGCATCGGCCGCCGCCGCATCCTCCTCTATTCCATTCCTATCATGGTCGCAGGCCTCATCACATGCGCCGTCGCCTTCCTCTTCGTCGAACTGCCCGCTTCAGAAGAGGCCATCCCCAAATCTGACTCAGATTCCCAAAGCAAGATATGGCCCCTTGCCATCCTCATCTCAATGATCACGTACGTAGCCGGGTACGCAATAGGCATGGGCAACGTACCTTGGCAGCAATCCGAGCTCTTCCCTCTTTCCGTCCGCTCTCTTGGCTCCGCACTCTCTACAGCTACAAATTGGGGCTCCAATACACTTGTCGGTGTGAGTTTCTTGCCCATGCTGCATCTCTTTAGCCCAGCTGGCACATTTGCGCTGTATGCGGTTGTTTGTGCGGTTGCGTGGGGCACGGTTTGGAGAATTTATCCCGAGACGGCGGGTCTGGGGCTTGAGGATGTGGGCGGGTTGTTAAGGGATGGGTATGGGGTTAGAGAGAGTGTGAGGGGATTTGAGGAGAGGAGACGGAGGGACGGGGTAAGGTGATGAAGATGTGGGTGTGGAGGGAAGGTTACTATAACCATTAGATTCAAGAAATTAGAACAGCGTTTTCCTAATGTGTTTATGCTACTACTGACATTTAAGATAGTGTTCATCAATTCATTACAAGAGAGGCCAACCCCCTTCCTTTTGCCTCACTCCTCCAGCTTACCCAAGAAACAAATCCAACTGCTTCGCATACTTCTCCGGAAACTGATACAAATGCCCGTGACCCGAGTCCGGGTAGAGATGCAACTCCGCACTCTTCAACCTCTGCTGCATAAGCCAGCTATTCGGAGTCGGAGTCATAATATCAGCCTTTCCGTTGGTAATCAAGACGTCGAGCGCATCCAAACGCTCCATCCGCGGGAAAAACTCTCCATCAGCTACGAACTTGGCTATCGCAGCTGACTGTGCTTGACCCCCTGCTTCGTCTACAAACGTCGTACGCTGCTCGCCGTCCACATTCCGCTCCTCGAGCCGGTCCCACCACGCTTTGCCCAGGGCCCTGCTCGACTCGGAGGGAAAGAAGAAGAGACCGAGCATCGTTTCGAGCGTGGGCGATGGCCGCCCCGCAGTCGCCATGATACTTGGGTCTGGTGGTGTGAAACCAGTCGTGTACGCCGACTGCGTACCAGCCAGTACCAGTTTGCGTACGAGATGCGGGTAGTCTAGTGCGAGGACTTGGGCTGTGAAGCCGCCCATGGAGAAGCCGATGACGTCAACCTTGGGGACGTTGATGGCGGAGAGGAAAGCGACGATGGTGGCGGCCGCGCCTTGGATGGTCGGCTGGATGCTGCCAGAACTGTGGCCGCAGCCGGCGTTATCGAGAAGGATGAGGGAGCGTGTGGCGCTGATGCTGTTGAGAAGGAGGGGGTCGATCAGGTCCATGGTCCCGCGGAAGTGGGTTACCCATAGGAGGGGGACATCAGAGGGCTTGCCGAAGCGGCGGTAGGCTATCTTGGTACCATCTACGTCGACGTATTGTGTCGGGGCTGTTTGTGCGGACATGGTTGGGAAATTTGGTCTTCTTTTCAACTGCTGTGTAGTTTATCAAGTCAGTAAATGCGTGAAGATTGCGAGCTCCTTGTCATGAAAGTTTTAGATTTCGCTATGATCAAGGTCCGTATGTTTTTATGCATCATAGCTTGACAGTGATTACTTATCAGTGCTTACTACCAGCGCCTACAATTGTTAGTCCCCCGTGTACGCAAGCCAGGCTTGGCTATGTTTCTTCCCGGGACAGTGTATTTTGAGACATGTGTTACCGATGTTGAGTAAACGTTATAGCGGAAGGCTCGACTGATGTCCTTTCTAGGTAAAGAAGCCTGGTGCTGATATGATCAATACTTGTATATTCCTTCTTACTAATGTCCTCTTACTTGTGGTATGCAGCCAAGAGACTAGGGTGCTTAGTAAAGTATCAGCTCGACCTTCTTAATTCCTGTATTCTTTATGTCGTAGAATGCCGATGTTGGGTTTATGCGGCGTTTTTTTAAGAATGGTCGTTCAAAGCCTTAGCCTACAAATGTACAGCCGCAGTAGCTCAGAGGAAGGAAATGAAATTTCAACATGGCCATGCACCAAAATCACTACACTAGCTCAATCCCCTGTGTCAAAAAACCGCTCCAGGAATTTGAGTTCCAAGGCCTTTGTACGGCTTCGTGAAACAGCACACTTTCTTTATCTGTCGGGCCAATAAATTCTTGTTTGTATATTGAGTCGAGAATCCGTAGTTGAAGGGTGTCCCTCGTCAGATCCATTGCCTTGAAGATTTCCGTTGAGATGAAAAGGATAAAGCGGCTCTCCAAGTGCGTGAAAGCTGCTTGCATGCCAAATAATCTGCAGCGCCAAGCCAGTTAGGGATCCTGAGGACAGGCATGTTGTTACTGCCTTTATTCACAGATAGCCCTGGTTAATACAGACAACATTAATCCGTGGACATCCGTATTTACGATGGTCCTATGATGTTGTAACATAGAGTCGACTTCTGCGATGACGGGAACGATGCCCTGTGCTGATACAAGCTACTCTTGGCGTAAATATTGTAAATAAATACGGGCCCGATCCAGAAGTATGATACGGGATAGAGCTTTGAGTCAAGCAGGGTTGACTACAGGATAAATATTCTCCCTTGTAATCAGATGAGTTGCGAGCAGTATTTGGAAGTCGATTGTGGGTTATGATACCAGGATGTGGATTACCGGGTACGCCGGAAGTGCCTCTTGAACATGATTTGGGCCGGAATCTTTCGTTCTTAAGATTGGTCCTTCCAAGGTGGCTTCGATGGCTGTCAAAGAAAGACTTTGAGAGATGTGACGAGATGATAGCAACTGCCGCTTACTTCGAAGGCCGTAGTGTTGTGCATGAGTCGTAAACATGGCGAAGCCACGCCTAGATTGTTAGGCAAATTTGTGCGCATTCACTGAATTGGAAAGCAATGTGGTGATCATGCTGCATTCTGTCCGAGGCAGGCGTAAGGCGACGTCACAGTTTACCTTTATTATACTCTATGCCCCAGTCGAATTTTGTGTAAACAGTACGCTGCAAGATGTGTTGTTTAAGACTTGAGCAAAGCCGCCAGTGCAAAAGGGCCGCGCGTATAAACCGCGTTGCCGTCATTGCGCCGAATGCAGTTCGTAGCCGGCTCGGCCAATGATGCCGCCTGCTGTTGAGCTCAGCCACCGTTTAGCCCTGCCACCGTTGTAAGCTCCTATTATTAACGCTAGCTGAGCGGGTGACGCGATCACCCATGCACATGTTTTGCCGTACGCCGGCGGTGCTAAAGCCCAACTGTCAAATCAAGCTCACCCGGGCGTTTCTACTTATCCAAAACGCGAAGTCCTCGCAAGGGGTTCTGCGCCATGAAGGCCCGTGCCGGTGGTCCAATGAGGCTCAGGTCCGCGTAAGGATCTGGGTTCTAATGTGGCTCATTTTATCATGGCTGGGTGTGTGATGGAATTCACGCCTGAATTATAAGTGATAGAGTCTGCTGACAGACACGCTTGTATCGTCACAATTTGCTTCACCATTTTCCATCATGGCAACATTACAGAAATCTGTGGCCTCTAGCATCAGTTGTGTTCTTCAACAGGGACCAGAATGGTCGTGGACAATCCCGAGCCGCCAATCAGCAGCAGAGGATGCTGATGTAGTCCAAGGCAGAATATTCTGGCTGCCGGCGGAAAAGGATTTACCAAAAGGAGCGGTTGAGAGAGTGCATGGCAAAGGTGTTGTGGAAGACGTCTATGGGCATGCAGTCGTTATAGTCTCGAGACCTGCAGAAGACAGCCATGAAGCTCATTTCCAGATTGTGAGTTTGATTCTTTGTTGATTTGGATATACCGCTAACATGCCAAAGATCTCCCCGTTGCAGCGCAAAACAATAGCTGATCTGTATCATGTGCCAAACGACTTCCATATTGGTCGACGCGCCGGGCATATCCCAATAACACCACCACTAAATCATTCACATGCGAGCCATATGACGACGACGAAGCAGCCTCCAACTTTGCGGCTGGTACATGGCGCTCGGTTGCGATCGGACTCATACGTAAACATTTGGAACGTTTATAAGATCGACTGGTCGTTGCTGAAGGTGTACACGAACCCAGAGACCCCAGATGTAGAACATTTTCGCTTTGGTCACAAGTCGACGAGGCGGTTATTGGCCAAGACCGCGATTCTCACCAAGTACGAGCCCGGTACACAACATCGAAAACAATCTCGGCAAACCCTAGAGCACACAGAATCTTGGTCTGATATTGCATATACGATGCCCATGATGCAGAAATCGATATCGGAGCCAGTCTGGGTATCGACAGAAAATCTTCAACCAGCCCGCACTCGAAGATTCTCGGATTCGGAAATTTATTCTTTAAGGTCATGCAGGTGCTCCGAGACATGTAACTCTCGAGCGGCTCTTTGGTCATCAGACAATGTGCACAAATCTGGGTATCCTTCGTCCAAGGCGTCATCAGATACAGCAGATGGTGCGATGGCACACAGCCCAGTTGTATGGGCCATAAGGCATCCTTTGGATTGTTTGTTCAGGCGTGGCGCGGATGGCTGTAAGAGCAGTATGGTAACAAGGATCCATCCCAGAAAAAGAGAGAAGAACCAGTTATGGGTGAATGCGAAGGGGGTGATGGCGGTACTCATAGCTTCAATATAAGAATCAACCAACATTGGTCAATGATAAAGCTTTACGATCATCCGGTATTCTGTTTATAGGTTTCGATCCATTTGAGTGCATGTAAAATGGGTTCGGATTCCGCCAACAATTTCTCATCTGCCCTCAAAGCTTCCACATGAGCTTGAAAACGCTGGTAGGTTTCCAAGTGTCCTGTGCTGGACAAATCTCCAGCGAGTGCTATACGTGTGAAAACCCATAGCGACTCGTTCTTGATATTGAGCTTGATAGCGTAACTAAACACGTCTCTTACTAGTTCTTGTCTCAAAGGTGGGGCTATTCGGGGTATCAAATACAGAAGAAAGGACCAGCCGGATACGTCGCTTGGGTGTCTGCAGCACCAGGTTTTGACGCGTCGAGCAAAGTGTTCCTCAAGATAGGAAGAATGGTATTTTTGAACCAATCTTCGGGCGTATTGCCAGGCATGGTAATTCTTAGGATGTTGTTCTCCAGATTTGCATACAGCATCGAGCTCCTTATCCCAAAAGATTGTCTTTTGCGAATCTAGAACGTCTGTCAACTCAACAGATGCGAGTGAGTCTACAACGTAGGACCGGTGATACCATAGGGTCGGCGACTTGGACTGACGATGGAGCGGTGATGTGAGAATGCTGTCCAGAAGACAGAGCTCCCGTTGTAAAGACTTGTGGCATATGTTTCCAGTACGGAGCCCTTCTTCAGCCTTCAGTCGAGCGAGCACATGTTTGCGGTAGTTTGCAGCAGTGATATGCTCTGGGTCGAAGAGAAGCATGATCTCGGTTGCCCGCATTGTTTGGCCAATGGTCGACGGATCATTACTGTGCTTGTTCGCGAAGAACTGTTCCCGTGCTTCCACATAGGCCAAAGTAAGTGCTTTCTTTGAGACTCCAAGATGCAGTCCTTCATGCATCAAGATACCGTCTGGCGGCTGTAGGCCAGGTGGGAGGATCTCAATTTCGACGACTTCGTTTTCATGGCCTTGGAAGTATTCGCACAATGATGCATAGGCCAGTTTTGGGAATTCTGATTGTCGCGACACGCCCAACTCCATCGCATACAGCTTACAATGAGCCAATGATTTAGTAGATCCAGGTGTAGCTTGGAGTCAGCATGAGAATGACGAGGCTGGTAGGAATGTTTACGCACGGTCCACTGCTCCAAACTTGTCAACTAAATCCCACCAGATGACATAGCGCCTTGTCGATGATCTGGACACAACATCATGCGATGAGAGCACCCCGCATTGCGACTCTTCTCCACCACGCCCAACCATGCCGTCGCTTCTCCTGGTAGTCTTCATCCTCCAGCTGGTACTCTACGTCATCAACACTGTGGGCAAAAACACCGTCAACGAGCTGGTAAGCCCCGCACCGAACGGTAAACATGAACGGACATATTGCTGACCTTGCTGCAGTTATGGATTCTTTACAACAAGCTACCGACGCCTACTTCTAGCTCTGCAAAGCGATGTCAAGTGCTGAAGAAGGAGATTGTACAATTGAAGCGTGAGCTAGGCAACACGTCGCCTCAGGACAACTTCTCAAAATGGGCAAAGCTGGACAGGCAGCACAACAAGGCCATGGCTGAGTATCAAAAGCTGGGTAAGTCGAGGCTCGTTTTAGCACCCTGTTCAACGTCTGACTTGCCCGTATTTACTGACGCGCTTTGTTCCAGACGGCTCTTTGCGCTCGCATCAGTCGGCCTTCACGTCTACCGTCTCTACCCTTCGTTGGCTCGGAACGCAAGGCCTCCGCTTCGTCCTCCAGTTCTGGTTCTCCAGGTCGCCCATGTTCTGGATACCCGCGGGTTGGGTTCCGTACTATGTTGAATGGATACTCAGCTTCCCACGGGCACCGTTGGGCAGTGTGAGCATAAATGTATGGGGCATTGCATGCGCGAGCACGATTGCCCTCGTTGCCGAGGCGATTGCTGCAGCATGGGTTCTCATTATGCACAAGCCGACGCCTGTGGCAGCAGACAAGCAGCGCAGGAAGCAAGAAGCCATGGCATTCAGTGCCGACCAGAAACCGGCAGAGAAGAAAGAACTATAATAGTTTGGCACCGGTAGCTATCGCATCCGGGCGCCATATTGCGTACTGGAGCCGCTCCTGTGGCTGCACATGACAAATACAATTTTTGGAATCAAGCATGTCTCCCATCAAAAGACGCAAAGTCGTCCTGGCTTTCGCTCTGACACTGCAACACGAGTGGGATGATCTTGGCAGATCGTTTGGCTTCTTCTAGGCTACAAATTGAACCCGTGATCGTGGAGGAGTAGCGAATCACCGAGTCTTCGAAAGAGCCAACATCAGGTATCTAAGGTAGATATGCACGAAAGGAACAATGACTAGCGGCGCTGCATGGGGCAGTCGGGCATGAAACTGCGCGTTCGTACAGCAAGCTCGCGTCTGTGTTGAGGTTCCTGGGTGTGATGTTGTTGGTACTGGTGACAGCGAGAAATCAGACGAGAGAAAAGTTAAGCAATGCGCGCTAAGCCCTCCGGCCCGACAATAATCCGCGATCCGCATTCGGCCTCTTGCCTGCGCCGCCATGCCGACTTGATGGCCTTCTGCATCGTATTCCTTCTTGCAGCCATCCAAGCCACTGTACGCGGACTCTTTTCTTTTTACCCGTGGCGTCAGGAACACGACCAACGCGTGTTCGGTCTTACCTTTGACCTTATCGAGATAGACCCGGACGGATCGATCTGCATCGCTCACGGCGCTGACGAATGGCTCTACCTCGCGCTGAAAAAGTATGGGGTTGAGTGGGTGTTAGAGAAACCGTCAGCAACGGCCCTGTCGGCCTCCTGTGCACATGTCACCCACGAACCGCGACAGTGCGGCGTTTGGGCGTTGACTAGCCGGATACAGTAGCTGTAGGCAGAGTTCTGGTGCGAAGCCCTTGATCGCCGTTCAAGCAAGCATCCTCTTGCCTATGCCAGCCAATCGTCTACACGTATAAGCGTAGGAAGGCCCTCACGGCTCACGTTGACGCACGGGCATACAAAGGGGGCAATATCGGTATCACTGTCCCGTCTTTCTCCAGACCAAGTACCGAAGTCAGCCGATGTCAACTGTTGAATCGCGCTCTTTTTAGGCGAGCCAGACGACCTAGACCATGGGGCAGCAGTGCTCAGCAGCTGCCCAAGACACATGACTCTGTACCCACATGAGTGGTTTAGCTTTTTTCCCCACAATCTGGGCGCAAAAGCATTACGTGCAGTGGTCGCAAGAAGGCCGCTGTTAGAATAGAGTTTGCGAGGCGTCTGGAGAGGCGCTCGGTGCAGGGCGGGGAACCACATACACAGCAAATTGCTGGACAGCTCACCTGCTCTCGTGTTACGAGAGATGGCAGGCCTGACGCTTGTGCCGCATATCTCATGCAAAGAGGGCCGTCTTCTCCATGATGGTTGGTGTGGGTGAAAATCCTACTGACCCCACAGCTAGGCCTACACCTCTGTACAATTGCTGTCAAAGCCTCGGAGCGCGCAAACGTCCATGACCCGAGCCGCACAAAGCGTCGGGCAGCCTGACCAACAGCCCGCAGGTGTTCGATAGACCCTTTGTAGCCAGCCACCGGATGCCCAGTGCGAAAACCAGGAATTCGCTGCGACTCGACCGGGACAAGCGCTGTGACGAAGTGGCGTCACCTCTCCGCACGATCCATACTTGCTTGTCCCAATGACGATCGGAGGATTTTCGCACCGGCGCAAGCCCCGTCTAATTCGTGGACAAGCCGCGCATTTAGCAACGTAAAACTCCACATCGCTCGCATTGACTGAATTCTCCGCCTTTCCTGGGGTTGGTAGCCCCTTCACCGCATCGTCCCTAGTCCTGCACGTCGCCTGTCTCCAGCGCCTCTACGCACAACAACAACAACTCGTAGTGTGTCCGTCGTCAACTCCCACCACCACAGTTTTGCTCTCGACATTAGGGCTGGCGCCAGATAATGCCGTGGCCTGAACATTTGATCCCGAGACGTCCGCGACCGCGATAGGACACCGCTCTACAGTTCGTTCTCCTCGCCTTATCAATGGCATCAGTCAATACGTTATAGCTCAGCGCACGACATGACTGTCACGAATTTCGATGGTGACTTTCCCACCCGAGGGCCCGTAGTTCTGGGCGTGTCGGCTGCGACGCTAGCATTATGCTCAGTGTTTGTGGGCCTTCGTCTAATCTCGAGGTTTTTTGTGGTTAGAAAGCCAGGATGGGACGACTACACAATGCTCCTCGCATGGGCAATTGCCTTTGGCGCCTCCTTCTCCTTATGCTATGGCGCGACAAAGGGCTTGGGACGTAAACAAGAAAACATACCACCAGAGTGGCAGGGGGCCATGAAGAAGTCATCTTATACCTTCTCCGTACTATATGTGCGTATTCAACATTGCATTTAGAGATATTTGGTGCTAACACGTAGCAGAATCCCGCTCTTATGGTGACCAAGACCTCGATCCTCTTGTTCTATCTGACACTCTCCAAAACCCATAAAGTATTTCGTGGGGCTACAATTGCAACACTTGTCGTAGTCAACGTTGGCGGGCTGGCACTAACCATCCTCAACATTCTTCAATGCCGTCCTATCGGCGCTGCATGGGCATCACCAGTTCCTAGTACGGCACATTGTACCAATATCGTTACAATCTACCTCTCATCCGCACCGCTCAACATAATCACCGATCTGGCTATCCTATTCCTTCCCATGCCTATTCTCACGGGCATGCGGTTACCTAAGAAGCAAAAGATTATTTTGGTTATCACATTCGGATTCGGTATATTCGTCGCGGTCGTTGATGTCATTCGGATCGCATACCTGCAACAGGCTCAACGCAACACTCTCGAGGCCGCCCAACAGCAGACTACTGAATCCGGAAATGATCAGAGGAACACGGGTGATTTTGCTTGGTTCTCATCGTTGTCTTTTATGTGGAGCGCTGTGGAGATTAATCTAGGCATAATGTGTGGTTGTGTTCCCGCTCTGAAGCCACTCGTTAGGAGATTTCTCCCCAGCTGGGTCATTGACCACACGATTCGCGACACAACAACACAAACGAGCGACGAGCCTGTTCTCCATCCGGACATTCTCGATTCCAGAAGGCGCTCAGACCCGCTGACACCTCCCATATCCCCATTCAATAAGCCCCCTACCGCTCGTAGAAGTGCCGGTGAGGACCAGATTGGCATGATGGATTTTCTGACGACTCCCGATATGACTGAGCTTCCTCAGCTTCGACCGTCAAATACAAACGTTACTTTCCACACTCAGGCCCAACAAGTAACCTTCTTCGATTTTGTCAACACAGGACAGAAGAAGAACATTACCCTGCGAAGCAACCGAGAGTCTATCTATCCTGTAATCATGGTAACCATACTTTTTGCGGTTTGGGGATTTGCCTATGGATTCCTAGATGTTCTGAATTCGCGATTCCAAGAAGTTGCTCACACGAGCGATTGGGAAACAGTCGGTCAGCACTCTGCTTATTACATTGGCTATCTGGTAGCGCCGTTGACGTTCGGACGCCTTGTCTTCAAGGCCTGGGGATTCAAGGCCTGCTACATGGTTGGATTGGCAGTCTATGCTTGTGGAACCCTTGTCTTCTGGCCATCGGCTGTGTTGAATTCTTTCCCCGCGTTCTTGATATCCAACTTCATTACAGGTGCGGGGCTCTCGACCTTGGAACTCAGCGCGAACCCGTTTATAGCTCTTTGCGGGCCACCAGAGTATGCAGAGGCGCGCTTGAACTTCTCGCAAGCTGTTCAGGCCGTGAGCAGTATAATCTCTCCCCTTTTGGCTAACAAGGTGCTATTTCCCGCAAACGCTGCAAGTCTGATTGACGTACAGTGGACGTATCTCGGTATCTCGTTTTTTAATATCGTCCTTGCTATCATTTACTTCTACGTACCGCTCCCAGAGGCCACAGATGAACAGCTCGAAGCTGCCAGCCAGCGTACCGTGCCGCACGCACGGGAGGCTACGGTGAAGGTTGGATCTAAACACATCAGGGTTCTATGGGTTAGCTTGGGTATGGCAGTTTTTTCGCAATTCTGCTACGTCGGAGGCCAAGAGTCTACGTCGACTTCGTATGAGGAATTCCTCGCTCGCGTCACACCTTCGCTCGATGTGGTGTCCCAACGAGCATACGGCCACACGGCTTTTGCCCTGTCTCGATTTCTAGCTGCTCTTATCGATATTTGGGTCAAGCCGCGCTACAGCCTGTTGTTCTTCTACATGGGTGCGATTGCCTTTGCCGCAGCAGCAATGCATACCTCTGGCTCCACAGGCGCAGCCATCATCGCGTTAGTCATGTTCTTCGAAGGCCCGATATTCCCTCAGATCTTCGCCCAAGGAATCCGGGGGATGGGAAGACACACCAAGGACGCTTCCGCACTCCTAACCTCGGCCATTGGCGGCGGCGCCGTCTTCCCGCCCATCATGTTCGCCGTTCTCAAGACCTACAATCCGCAATACGCTTTCTGCGTCACCATTGCCGCTTATTCGGTCGGTGCCTTGTTCCCGCTATATCTCAATGCTTTCCCCGCAGCCCGCAATCTATCAGATCCTGTGCGCGACGAGAAGACCAGGCGGGAGTCGGAAGCCGAGGAGAAGGCGCGGCGGGGCTCCAGCCACATGGAAAAGCTGAAGAGATGGAGCAAGGGTAAGAAGAGACCGAGTATTGCCAAGAAGGATCACGAGTTGCCGTCAATAGAGCACAGAGAGCGCCGGAGTTGGCCAGAAGGCTTGGCACCCAGAAGTAACAGCTTGGCTATTGAGCCTGTGAGGACGCCTAGTGCTACCAGCGGTAGTAGTACTTGAAGTAGGAGGTGAAAGTTCTCTTAATCTTTGTTTGCCTCCACCTTCCTTTCCTTCTCTGTTTTTTTTTCTTTCATCTCTCTTTCCTTTCCCATACTAGGCATGATACCACGGCTTGACTGTTTCTTTCCCTTGTGTAACTATAACGATTTTCTTGTTTGTCGTGTATTTCCTTTTCTTTTTGTCACTCTGCAAAGATACCATGGGATGGGCGGCGTGGTGGATTTGTTCCCAGTTTTTCATCATGTATAAGGCAACGGGTGTAACAAGCATTGGGGGTTGGATGGACGATTCCGGCTTTTAGTCATTATTGTAGTGTTTCCTACTGCGTTATGTACAATAGGGAAACACGGATGGCTTAGGAAAATGGACCGTGTGACTGGAAACTCCAAGAAAAATGGGTGAAATGTGATGGTGTATAGTGGTTATTTGTGACGTGTACAAGGAAAGAGGGTTCGGGACTGTGATGTCTGCATTGGACCAGAGAAATTGTGCGATTATTGGCAAGCCCATGTAACCTAATGCAGATGAAAGGGGACATGTGCAGTCACAAGAAGTGGTACTATCTTGTTCATTTATTCGCTGTTGATTATTCGATCCAGATATTGGAAGAAACAAACACCGTATGTTACATTGTCAACAATGAATTTCCCTCGCTGGCTATCATAATAAGAACGGAACAGCAGGACAATTATATAAAAAACGTCTGATATTTCAAAGGTTCCAGAGAAAGAGGAATGAAGAAAAAACGCCAAATCCATGCCTGCTGCTATGACGACTACACTTTTTCCATTGCCCTATCCTTGCTAGTTGGTCGTTATTGTAGTAGTGAAAAACGCTACAAAGCACACACGCATTATGACTTCTAAGACAGCTTTCTACAAAGACAAGGCGGCAGCAAGTGCAGCAGCAACGAGGCTCAAGTATGCTGCGGCGCTAGGCTGCAAGTGAGCATGTGCTAGAGACGTAGTTCCGCAGCACTTGCGGGTATACGTAACATTGTTAGCGCGAGCAGCGACTTCGAAGACGGAACCATTAGTAGAACCTTCGTTGTAGAAATCGACGAGGAGGAAGTTTGGTGGGCGGCCCCAGTCACCTGATTGTTGAAAAGATAAGTTGTTAGTTGAGTGATTCATTTGGCTCGTCGCGAGTGAAATAGATGATCAAAGACTTACTGGTGCAAGTATTCGCCATAAGGCCCAAACTACCAAATCCCTCGACGCCATTCGTCTGCCTGATCTCGGCTACATTAGGCACCAAGAGGTTGAAGCCAGCAAAGGAAATCTCGGCGTTCAGATTATGATTCGCCATGTACAAGATTTCTCTCATTTTCTGCTCCGACATGCCTTCAGGTCTGCCAAGATTGCAGGGAAAGTTCTGGTCGGTGGGGGAGAATGTAGTCTCCCACATGTTGTAAAACTCCCAGAGCAGGTAGGGTACAGCGTCAGTGTCGTAGTTGTAATCGATAAAGGTGATGACGCGCTTGTTCTGTAAGATCAGCTCGCCAAGTGTAGGCCAGTCATTGAGCTCCATGGCCGTCTTGGGCGGTTGGTAAATGTACTTGCGCAGACCCGAGGCTTCGATGGGTTTGGCAAAATTGGAGGATGTGACAAGAGGCTTGCCGTCGGCGGTTGTCTTGTCCCAGTCAGAGTTTCCGAAGAGGATGGTGACGACGTCGAAGGGGTGGTCCTCTACCCATTCTGTGACTTGACGGAGATAGTCCTCAACCGTACCGGCGTTGAGCAGATCGCAGGAGGTGTGGCAGTAATACAAAGTGTCATTGACATAGTGAGCCGATCCCTGTAGCATACGGACTCCATCGTCAAGTTGTTGCTTTACTGAGTACTCCTGATTGCGGGCAATGTTGTTCTTTCGTGTATAAGGCGAGTTGTGGGCGCAGACTTCTGTGATATTGGAGTACTTTCGATTGCAGAACTCGAGGTAGTTGTTGCATGGCTGAGTGTTGGATGGCAAGGCAGGAGCTGTGCCAGTACCGGTTGGCGTCATGGTTCTATTTCCATGACCGATGTTTGTGAGAGGATCCTCGCTAGTTGTCGTGGCATTGGATGACAGAGTCCTGCTGGAGCCCGAGCTAATAGGTGACGATGTAATTGTCGCAAACGTGCTGCCGTCAAAGTCGGAGGGCACTGTTGGGTTGGGGGCGATGTCGTCGCCTGTGAGACTCCGCTGGGAACCAGAAAGCGTGATGACCGATACGGATGAGCTACTTTGGCCTGCAGCAAGACCCGCAAGCCACGCCAGCGAGACGAGAGCCCCTTTCATGATCGCCACAGGGGTAGGTGTTGTGCAAGTTTACTTCGGAGATACAGTCGAATCCAGTGTGAGATGCTATTTGGAGGTTATTTGAGAAGCGGTATCGATAGTGGTCCAGTTGTTAAGATAGGAAAACGTAGAGGGACTGGCGAATGAATCGTTGCTGCACAGCGCCGTGCTCGCTACACCAAGGGCGTGGGCACAGCAGTCTATATTATGGTACCAAGCAGTGTCAGGGGAGAAGAAGTCAGGTGGGAGAGAAAATGGACATGCAAGATCTGATTAATCGAAGCTGAGAGAAGAAAGCAAAACAATGCGACCGAAGGGGCCTGAAGACAGATGAGGCGACGGGCTGCAGCGAATGTTTTCCAAGCGCGAGAACGGGCCATCGGCAAGAACCTGGGCGTGACGTCGCCCTGCAATTCTAGACGCTTGGGCCCTGCTCGTCCTCCCAACGATCTGCAGTAGCCGCGCAAAGGGTCTCCTTCCGACACGTCATGTAGAGGCAGCTGAAACATTCGGGCATTTACCAGGCGCCTATACATGTTTGGTCTGTAGAATTACAAACTATTGGATTTGAAGCTACAAGCAAGTAGCTTCACTTGACACAAGCCCCTGTCGAATTATGTCATGCCATGTGGCTGTGCCGTACTCGGGGCACTGTGGCTGGGGCCAACGTCTCCACCTACACCTCTCAATCTGGTGTATCAACGCGTAATGCACGTTGTCACTCCACGCCCTGTCCTTAACGCACTTCTAATCTAGCCTTTTCTCCCTTTCGTCTCCCCTTAAGCACCAGACTGCCCACTGCTAAAAAACTCCTCAAACCGACTCTTTCCCCTCAGCGCCTCAATCTCCCTCTGCAGCACATCAATACGGTAGTTCTTGAATGCCTTCTCGATCCTCGCCCTGCTCTCCGGGTCCTTGGTGATCACTCTCGAGGCACTCGCCGTCCCTGTCAAGAGACCCAACTCACCCCCCAAGAATAAGCCGGCGACTGAGAAGAAGAAATAAGCCGCTGCATCGCCCCAGCGCGACGGCCCGCTTATGTGCGCCGTGATGTCGGGAACCGGCTCGGTGCGGCCGTCAGCGAAACGCACTTCAACGGGCTTTTCCATCGCTCGGAATGCCTTGAAGTAAGCTAATCGCATCGCCCGGAGACGGAATGCTGTGTAGATGCCAAGCCCAAGGCCAACGGCTGACGCGAAGCCGGCATGCTGCGAGACCTTTCCAGCCGCACGCTTGAGAATGTCACGATCTTGTTGGTTGAGACTTTCGGGCGTTAGTCTGTTTCTTTCTCCTGAGAAGCTTGATAGTCTTCTTGACTTACTCATGCTGCATGTGTTCTTCGGCAAGTCGCTTAAGGTCCTTGGACCGACGGTCGCGGAATGCTGCTAGTGACTCGGACATGATGATGGTGTGTGAAGCTGTGTATGCACTTGTGTGATTGAGGAATTGATTAACAGACTGGTGATCAGATGGCAGTTGTTAGGTCCATAGCTTTAATAGTCGACGATAGCTTCGTGATGATTCTAGTCCGCAACCATGACATCATGCGGAGTCGACGGAACCTGCCCATGCCATTGGAAAGCGTGCTCATCCGAGGACAAAACATACGCACAACTGCTGTCATCCGCATTAAAGAGTGGGGTTTATGAATTATGAAAGAATTGATTTGTCTTAATCCACAATGCGGAAACTATGCTATAGTGCGGTTCACAAAATGGTTCTACTGTTGCTGTCCCAAACCTACCAAACGCCATGTCCCAACCAGAGCCTGCCAACGCCGCGGTACATGCTAAGCTGCTAAGAGCCGAACAATGACAAAGCGCATTTCTATCCACGAGAATCACACGACAGACACCAAAATGTTCTACAACTTGGCGTGGACCTCAGGCTCTGCGGCACTGGCCTCTTGGTTTCTAGTCACATTGCCTGTGCCAGGACCTTCACCGAAGAAGATAACTTCCACAGTCAAGTCATCCCTGTATCGTCGAGAAAACGGGCTTGGAAGCGTGAGCAGCGCACTCAGCTGATCTTGGTCTTTTCCTCCAAGTGCGTTGCGCACCAGATGAGTTGCTGCATTCTTGTCTTCGACTACGAAGCGCTCGTTGAGGCTGGTTTTGGTACCCCACTGCTGCTGGCGGATCGGGGCACGCTGCCCTTCTCCCTTTTCGCCTGCCTTCTGTTCTACAGGCAGCTGTTTTTGTGAGGACCACCAGCTCTTTAGCCATGATTGTGTTTGCGAACCTTGGCCACCTGGATTGCCTTGCGCATCGAGCCACTGGCCAACAAGACCAACAACTTCCTCATTGGTAAGCATTTCCCACAGGCCGTCAGTGGCCATGACTACAAAGTCACCCTTCTCGGGCTCGACCTTGGTTGTGGTGATGACAGGCTCAGCAGTGACGTACGGTGGAGTCTTGAGTAGTGCTGAGGGTGTGCGTGCAAAGTAAGACTTCTTCAATTCGGCGTTTGTCTCGAGCGACCATTTGTAATAGGCATCACCAAAGGCGCGAGATGGCTCCAGGCCACCCAGAATGCGGCCATTCCGGACTACGTTAGGTTCGCCGGGGTGTTCTCTGCGTAACCGTTCTGCTTCGCTTGTTGTTCCACCAGTCTGGTCCTCTGATAGAGGGGTTGCCGTCCATTTGCCATTCTCGCCTCGTCGGCCAAGAATAGCGCGAGAGTCTCCAGTGCAAGCCACTCGGAGGAGCTTTGAGCGGCTGTCATAGAAGGAAAGAAGAGCACATGAGCCAGACAGTGCGGGTGCAAGCAGCTCGGCAGCGGCAACCTTGGACTGAGCCTTGCGCACCTTCTTGACAGACTCGTGCACGATTTCGTTGTCCAGCTTTGTGAAGCCAGTTTTGATTGCTTTGTCGATTGCTTCAGGGCTCGGAAAGTGTAACGAAGGGTCTTCAAGGGCGGATTTGTAGGTCGTATTGAGCTCACGTGCCACGTAAGAAATCAGTGCCTGGCGGAGTTTGGCGGAAGTAACCCAACCACTGTGCGAAGTTACTACTGCATCACTGTCTTGTTTGGTTCTCGACATACCTGTGCCCGTCGAACACGCCCCAGAACATCCAGTCGCTGGCGGATGCACCATTGTCGGTGGCGGCCAGGTTAGATGGGACTTCGATAATCTTCTCAGCGTGGTCATCCTCAATAGGATCATTGCTGGGTATTTGCACAACGTCGTATCGCACTACGCCCTGACCTCGTCCTACCAACCAGGACTCCTCGTTCTTTCTCAACTTAGCCGTGGCTTGGTCCGGGTCCAACATCTCGAGGACTTTCCTGCCGTAGTCGTCCGTCTCTTTCGATATGGGACCGGTGCCAGTGATTGTACCTGTGTACAGCTCCCCGGGACCCACGACAAGCGCCTTCCTTGTAGTCTCATTGTTCGCAGCACTGGTGAGGTTTCTGGCTTGATCGGCGGGGGACTGTGAATGGCCTGTCGAGTGGTTGCCGTTGTAGGCATAAAAGGCCCCGGAGGCAACGGCGGCGGCCACCAGGGCACCTGTCAGAGCGCGGAATTGCATAGACGAGGTGAGGAGGGGAGCAGAGGGACGCTGTCGCAAGGTGAGATGAGTCCGGTGGGCTAGGCCATTGCTTGGCAGTACGCCGACTCGGCTGCGAGCAAGCTTACGCAGGCACGGGCGGCGGGCGGAGCGAAGTGCTTGAAAGGCAGCCCGCATCTGGTAGTTGGAATGAGGGGGATGGTATTGGCAGTGCAGGTGGAGGTGGGTAGCGAAAGCAAACCACGAGCAGTGAAATCATGGTGCAGCGCGGGACGAACGCTTAGTCCAAGCGCTTACCTACCCGCGTGGGCCCAATCATGCCCTAGCCGTACAGAAGGCAATTGACGCTGAAACCACCGTGCCGACGTCATACCTTCACCAGTGAAACACAATTTTCCAGACAACAAAATGTCTTCACGAGCGCTACGGCGAGCCCAGCGAGAACTCGAAGAGAAGCAGATTCGGGAAAGGCTTGCGCAGGACAGTCAGGATGAGGAAGAGTCAGAGCCTGAGATGGTGCCCAAGACCAGCGCAAAACCCAGCCTGTTTGCCATGCTAGGTGACGACAATGACGAGGAAGAGGATGAGGAAGAGGAAGATGCGGAGCGCGACGTCGAACCTGATGCCGGCAGCTCCAATCATCAGTCAAGAACCGAGTCCGCACCCGCTTCAAAGCCGTCCAAGAAGAGCAAAAAGAAGAAAAAGAAGGCAAAAGCAAAAGGCAAGGCTGCCAGTACAGCCCAGAGTGATGCAGCAGTCAAGAGTAGGTCGGATCTGGACGAGATTGATCAAGCGTTGCTTGCGCTCAATCTGACGGCCAGTGGTCAGGCAGGCAACGAGTCGGACCAACAAGGTGCCGCTGTCAGTGAAGAGAAGAAGCAGTTGTTTGCCGCGTTGAGTGTCGACACTCAGCATTTGCATTCAGCCAACGAAATGAAGAAACTCTTTGGCCGAGCTGCTCTGCAAAACACTGAAGATGAAGCACGCCATCGACAGCGGGGCCATCAAGGTGGGATCGCAGCTGCACTTGCAGGACGCAACGCTCCTGGAAGCCGCAATCTTGCGTCTCTGAGCCTCCGTAGGAACATCTTCATCCAAGGCAAGGAAGAGTGGCCGCGTGCTACCTCTGGCGGCCTCGGAATGGAGATTGTTGAGAAGCGGGCAGACGGCACTGTAGAGTACAAATTTGTGCACAACCGCATGTATCAAGATGTCCAGCGGCAATTCTCAGTATGTGTTGCTAGCATGGATCCCGAACGGATGATTGCACTGCTCCAACACAACCGTAAGATAGCCCGTCATTCTGAGCATGTGTACAACGTTAACCACGCCTCTAGCATTCCACATCTCGACACTGCTCCAGGTCTCTGAAATTGCGAAGCAGCAACGCGAGAATGCTGCTGCGTCTGATATGTTGGAGCGCGCGCTTTTTTCGTTTGGCCGCTCTGTGCACTCAACATTTGCTGCTAACCTTGCAGCTGGCAAAGCTCGACTAGATTTTCGTCGCCCAGAGAATCGTGAGTTCTGGCTTGCTGTGTGGCGCTATCTTGGTGCACTAAGCACTCGCGCGACATGGCGGACGTCGTTTGAGTGGGCTAAGTTGATACTCGCCATGGACCCGGAGCAAGATCCGTACTGTCTCCGACTCCTCATCGATCAGCTAGCATTGAGGGGCCGAGATGCCGAAGGGTTGATCAAAATTGTGGAATTAGACTATCTACAGCGGCAGTGGAAGATTCCGCCCAATCTTGCGTACAGCGTTGCGCTTGCTCACGACCGCATGAAGGAACCGCAAAAGGCACGCTCGGCGCTCCGCAATGCCATCAAAGAGTATCCGTGGCTAGCAGCGAGGCTGTGCAAGGAGCTAGACATCTCGCCGATACCTAAGCCAGTGTGGGGTAAAGAGCCCAACAACGACTACCAGGAGTTGTTATGCCAAATGTACGTGCCAAAGGCGAAAGACTTGTGGAACACGACAGAAGGCACCACTTTGCTGGTAGAGATGTGTTATGCATTTGAAGAGGAGCTGGGGGCAGGCGAAGACCCGTACTGGCTTGCCCAAATACCAGAGAATGATCTCGCTAGGCACGTCATACTGTCGGACAACCAAGCACTCATGTCACTGCTGGACGTACGTGTCAAGTCGAGGTATACGTCAGTGTCGGATCCACTTCCTCCCGACGACAATCTGGAGTCTTACGACGCTTCGATAGGTAGCGTGATGGGTACCCGTCCACGAGACCCGGCGGTACGACAGCAGCTGTTGGCTGATTTGGAGCATTACCGACAATATTTTGAGGGAATAGGGATTGGTAGGCTGATGCAACAGGGCCTCAATGAGCATGACTTGGTAGAAGCACTAGAGGAGGCAAACAGCAGCATTGACGAGTTCAGGGCCAACACGGAGCGCTTCCAGTTCTTGCGCATGAGGCTCGCACAAGAGGGGGTACAAGTAGTGTTTGACGAGCAGGACGTGGGTCAGGGGGATAGGCCTGGATCGGAGACGGAGGACGACGAAGACTAAGCAGGCATGCTGCACATTGTGTGTAAAGCTGTTGAGCTTAAGAACAAGGGAATATATGTATGACGCCAGCACAGACGCGTCTATGAATGAGCGTCTTACCATGAACGCAATGAGAGACATGGCATGTGCTGGATATACATATGTGTACAGAGTATGTATGAATGCACTTATGCAACCCCCCACGCGCTCCCTGTCTAACACTGTTCCCCCGCTGTGGCGCTGTCAAGCCAAATGAGCGCCAGCCACGTCCGTGCGAGCCTTGCTAGCAAGCGCAAATACAGTCGAGAGCCCCGTGGGCAATAGAACCAGAACCTTAAGATTCACAGCGTTACAACTCAACAGCTACACTTTAATCTGGACACTGAAAACTTTCCCGGACAGTGCTGTAACTGTATTGTTGCCTTTTACTCTAGACACAGCTCCACATGCGAACCTAAAGAGGTAAGACCGGGCGTCCTGTGTTCCCTGTGCAAGAGGAGACCCTGTTGTCGCTTGCGGATCTGACGTACCCAAGCCTGCTTGATAGCCGCTTTCCGCACAAGCCGCCGCCGCATCATCGCCTAGGGGCCCGCCATCCACCCGACTAGCCATATACTCAGCTCGCTCTGCATCCCTGCCCCCAGAAACAACTCTCCGTCGCTCAAGTCGCTGTCTAGGTCGCTGAAGCCGCTGCCGTCGCCCAGGTCCCTCCCAACCCTCCCATCTGTCGCCATGAGCGGCGTGCGTGCTCATCTCGCCAGCCGGCTCCGCAGCTCCTCCCTGTCCGCCGTTCCCCCTCCGCAACACAGCTCCAACTATTCTCACGACCTGGCCAAGATTGCCTCTTCCATCCTCTACCGCTCACCCCTTCCTTCGGACGAGGGGAGGCCTGTTTTTATCCTCAACGCTGCCGCCCTGCCCGACTCCCACGACGCCGACTACGACCTGCTACTGCCCTACGTCCTCGCCCGTCTGCCCGAAGAGGACGAACTGCTCAAAGGATACGAATATGAAGTCGTCTTCTTTGCTGGCGATGGCGACGGTTCCGCGACCAGCAAGAAGCATAGGCCAGGCTGGGGCTGGTTTCTACAAGCCTATCACGTCCTGTCCAGGGCCATGCGAAAGAGGCTCCAGCGATTGTATATTGTGCACGAGAAAGCATGGGTGAGGATACTGACTGAGATTTTCTCCACTATTGTCAGCCCTAAGTTTCGGAGAAAGATATATCACTGTACGTTTGGGGAAAGCCCTTTGCTTGTTGCAGTACTGACCAGTCGCAGTGTCCAATTTGACTCAACTTGCCCGTGAAATCCCCATTGAGAACCTCCTGATTCCCCCTTCAACCTATCTTGCCGACCGTCGCGTAGCCGAAAACATTGCCGCCTTCAACGGTACCGGGCGACGAGCTTTCGGAACTCGCAACCCATTCCCTACTGGCAGCAATGGCAAGACCCGCTTCCCCCGTGTTCTTAGAGAGACAACAAGCTTCGTTCTCATGGACAAGAATATTACGTCAGAAGGCTTGTTCCGTGTACCTCCACACTCGAGATTGCGCGACTCTTTGAAAGAGGCATACGATAGGGGCCAGAAGTACATTATCTGGAAAGACAATGACATCATGCTGCCAGTCCCCCCTTATCCTCGTGCAGAACACCAGGATGAGATACTGGCTGAGCTGCCCCCTACCGATGCATACTCAGTCTACATGGCTGCCGCGCTCATCAAGGCTTGGTATGCTGCTTTGCGGCAACCAATCTTCCCAACAGAATGCTACCGGGACTTGCGCCGATTATACGGAAACAGCCAGGAGGTCTTTGAACTTCAGAAACTGGTTGATCTTTTCTCTCCAACTTCTGAATGGTCTTTGCTGCCTGGCTTATCCCGTGAAATCCTTTGCCGGCACCTTCTGCCCCTAACAAGCGCGATTGCCGCACGACAAGAAGAGAACAAAATGAATGCCGAGAACCTGGCAGTCTGCTTCGCTCCAGGGCTACTCTGTGGTCCTGACCAGCTAGAAGATGCAAAGGTGTCGTCCATCATAAGGAGAGTCCTTACCCAAGCTATTGAGATGTGGACCGATGGACTGAGAGAAGCATGCGGTCAGACGGAAGACGCCTTCTATGCCCAACTGAAGCTACCTAGTGACCAGAAGGATTGGGAGGATCCCGCGGACGCGAGGAGAGACTCTTCAGACAGTGAAACGTCCTTGCCAGAGCAGATAAGTGGCATTACCTTACTAGACAACGAAAAGGCGCCCATGTCGCAAAGCACACGCCAGGGGCAACAGGACGAGGTGCCGCCTCCGCTCCCACCCCGAACTCACGTACCATCTAACAAATCTTCCGTCGACTCTATTCAACGGAAGCCTGCACCACCACTCACAGTGCCCCCGCGCTACTCCACTGTGATATCAGACGCTCCCGAAGATGTTGCAGAGTCGCCAATCACCTATGCCGCAACTACAGACGGCTTTGCTCCCCCACGTAATGATAACAACAGTACCGAACAGCCTCTAAAGCTCCCACAAAGACGGGATGTCCAATCAGATGAGAAGAAGTCTGGTATGAGCAGTCCAGTTTCAGTCATTCCCAATTCCGCTCCTACACGCGCGGAACAAGATACGCGCTCACAAGTTTCCACTACTTCTCCAGTGTCTCAATTCAATATTCCTAAAAGGAAGACCCTGACCGCGACGCAGATTGACAATGTCGAGAAGGCCGTCGTCGCGAACAATGAAGCCCGCCGAGCTCTGCCCGTAGGCGGTATGGCGCTTCCTGGGCTTACGGGTAACTTCAATAGTAATAACAATAATAACAACACAGACTCGAAGCGAGGGCCCTCTTCTGCAACTACATCTGCAGCAGACAATACAGCCACTTCACCCCTGCTGCCGTCACCCCAAAGTGCCGTCTCAGCACCAGCATCAGAGTTCCGTCGCCCGAGCGTCCCTTTCTCTGCAACAGCAGCAGCATCAACATACTCCTCAACAAAAATTAACCGCAGTCCAAGCATCAACTCACTCGCACGCCCCGTTTTCCCCACTACGCCTCAAGTTCCCATTTTGGGCCACCCGGTGCCGCACCACACCAAAACAACAACAACAAGTACGCTTCCCGTTCCGTCGACTACCACGCCGCGCCTCCGCGCCCCAAGCGCAAGCCTCATGCAACGTATGCCTAGCTTTGAAAAATTCGCCAAGACCTCGCCTACCAAGGACGACGACTTGTCAGATAGCAGTGTGTCCAGGGGCAGGACTACACTCAAGCCAACAAAAATTAATCTAAAGAAGCAGTCGGTTGAGGATCTGAGGAGGCTGTATGAAGAGCGGGCGGGCACGGCCAGTGTGTTGGTGCAGGCGGGTAGGCAAAGGAATGGGTAGTTTGTTGTTGATGACTTGTGGATTCCTTCTTTGATTAGCTTTTCTTCTTTTTGTTTGGGCAACTTTTCTTCCTCGGACTGTATATAGAAGGGAATAATTTTTTGTGTATGTGGGAGGTTGGATGGGAACTTCACCATTTGATATATAGTTATACATATATGTATTACAATCTTGGTATTCTAACAGGACATTTTGTACAACATCAATGTGCCTTGTATTTCACATGTCTCTGGCTGATTGTTTTGTTCTGACTTGTGATTGAATAGACTACCAATCAAGGCTTCGGAATCACCCAATTTGCTCGGAATACATGGCCGGACCCTAGCACCCCTGCCCCTCACATCTTTCCTCGTTGTACTCGGTAGGAGTTGACGATTCCTTTCTTTTTTTTCGGCTGTGTGTACTCTTTTTCTTTCAGCTAAGAGTCTTATACCTTTTGCTTTTTTTTAAATCACACTTGCTTACCAAACACTTTCACGTTGAACTATACCCTTTTTTCCTTTCCTAACGTTACTTGTTTTGCTTTTTTTCTAAAACGCCAGTCTTACATGCATGTGTTTACGAAAAGGGACATGGTAGGGAAAGAAGGAAAGAGGAGGTTTGTGGATCTAATGTGGAGTGGTTGGGATGGTGTGCTTGAGGGCGCTAGGGTAGGGGAGGCGGATGGTTGGGCGTGAGAAGAGAGGTATGGTAGGTGTGCAAAGGAAAGTGGTGATTAAGAGAGCGTATAGACAAAGTACGCTGAGCACAAAGAGAGAAATGACAAGGTAAGAGAGGAGACGGGTTAAGCAATTATACATGTATATTCATGATTATCCTCTTGAGAATAGAGGAAAGGTGACTGGCATCACCTGTGTATACATTGCAATTATCTTTTGTAGAACAGAACGAAACTATCTATCCGCCAAAGCGAGAAAGAGTGCGTCTAGCTCCCCCTCTCTTCTACACATCGACTACCCATGACTCCTGAATACGGGATTCGCCGTATTATCGTCAGATCCATCTTCAGTCTTTGTTCGCGCTGATGCCGGCCAGCCCATGTGTCCCTGCGCTGCGTTCGCACCAGGCCACCATCCCCCGTCATACCCATCCTGTCCGTGATGTCCATCGTGTGCGGCTGGAGGGTACCCAACGGCATCTTGAGTTGTGGAGTAAGCTTGGCGAGGAGCATAAGCGTGCTCATGCTGGTCGTTGGACGCTGAGTAGACGTTTGCTGCTACGCCTGTGCTGAAACCGTTGATATGGTTGGAGCGCCAGTCTTCGTTAATTCTGAAACCGTCACGTCCAAGACGTTCACTTATGTCATTGCTGTGGACGACGCTTTCAAGGCCCATAGGCCCCACTTGTTGGTAGTTGCGATGGACAATAGGGCCTGGTACACCTGGCATTGCTAGCGTGTGAGTGTCAGAATGTGCTCGAACTAAGATGTGGGGCAATTTGCTTACGGTTCCAAAACATAGATTCTGTTGCATCTGCTGTCGGGGATGTTATTGTCATGGGCATATTGGTTGTGGATGACATGGGCTGCGTGTACTGGTAAGGAAGCGACATGCTGGGACCATAGCTGCCTTGAACGGCTTCATGTCTCACAGCGGGCGACGGGTGGCGTTGGCTCGACACCACGCTGGCCGGTCTCGAGTGTGCGGGATGTGTAGCCAGATGCATCATGTTTTGGGACCCAAACATGGACAGACTCTCTCGTCGTTGAGGCTGAGCTGCGTGGACCCCTGGCACTGCGCGGCTACTGGCACTGGTAGATGTATTTGGCATTCCCATCAGAGGCTCTGGTGGAGAACTCAGCTGGCCCTGAGGGTTGTTTGGATCGTTCCTGGGCAATAATCTGGAGTTGTTGTGCTCCTCTGGGAACGGCAGACTCCAAATCTTCGACAAAGAGTGTATGATCCGAAAGCTCCTTGCTCCAAAATAATGGCATTCGTGAAGGTCTTCGAGACCTTGTAGTCCCTCAACAAGATTTCGCCGAGACAGCTGGTTTCCCTTCGAATAGAGCAAGTGTATTATGCAAACAGTTAGCAGAATATGTGGTATGATCAGATGAGCTTGTCGGAAGTCATAGAACTGTCGGTAAATCCTGACGATTCTTGATACCTGGTTGGCGGCATCTATGCAGATATCGCGTGGGTGTACGTCGGAATGGATAAGATCGACTTTGAGAAGCGGGCGAAAGAGGTGGATAACATTTGTGTAGTAGAACATACTGTGGACCAGATTAACAACCTGCCGAGTAAAACGAAACAGATAGACAACAAGACAAAGAGGCGAGGAAGGTCATATAACGTACTGTAGTGTGAGAATGTGCGGCTGAGGCTCTTTATTTCCGTCAATTCCCAGCGCGGCTGGTAATCTTCTGTACCATGTTTGGTATTTGGTGTAGCAGTCAAGCAACTTGCTGCTAGTAAGCCTCTCCTTGGGCGCAAAGAACATGTGGTTGCTGTCATTAATAAGCTCTGAAAGCGTCGTGAGCTCTTGTAGAAACATGCGAGTGGTTATGATGCCAGTGCCTGGGTGTGAAGCTCCAGGAAATGTCTCTGGACTCGTAGTAGTTTCGTCAAGGATAGGCTTCTGAAGGGTAATTGCGGCTCGAGGTATCTGGCTGATTCGCCCCATGGCAATTGTCCAGACGCTTTTTACTTGTTAGCCCAAGATTGTCATTGTGTCTATGGGTACTTGGGTACTTACTTTTCTACGGTAAAGCAGCCCCAGAAAGTAACTTTTCGGACCTCGATTTCGCTTGGTGTCAAACCGAGGGTAGCACTGTTACCATAATCCAAGTGCAGGCCAAGCTCGACACACATACGTATGCATCGTCCAATGTAGGCAAAACCGTTGCTTTCTCTGCCTGAGCTCGGCTCACGAAGCGACATGACACAGAGTGCCTGGACTGTTGTAAGACACGGGGTTTCATCCTCATAGAGTAATCGCCTGGCTTCGGCGAAGAAATGATCGCCTGCGGTGCGGAAGTCGGACGGATCAGTACGACCTGCAGGATCGTCGGTCAAGTGGCAAGCGTATGCGCATATGGCGTTGACGAGTAGAGAGCAGCAGTATTTGTCGCGGCCGGCTCTGAAATCCTTGTAAAAGCATTCTCGGCTGAAGAGAACGTAAAAAGGGTGACTCCATGTAAAGTAGAGGTCGAGCAAGCTCTCAACAAAGGCTAGATCATCAGTCACGGTTGTCCATGTGGAGCCCTGGCGCTGCGGCTGCACACTGCTCACACGTATCCGGGCACCGCCAAAATTCTCTTCCTCTGGGACAAGACTCAGGCTGGCCGAGTGTCCAAAGTGTCGGCTTTGACCGGTGAGGGTCACGGATGGCTTACCGAGCAGCACACTTAGATCAGATTCGAGGCTTTGGCCCTCGACAGGCGTACTGGGAGTTAGAGGTACGTTCTTGCGCCATGTTTCGGCCAAGGTGGCGGCATCGAGGTCAGGATTGCTTCGAATGTGCTGGACAAGCTCGTTGACGTGCTCTTCAGGCAGTCTTTTCAGTGAATTAATGATGAAATCAGCATTAGACGAGGCGTCCGAGGTCAGGATGGCGACTGATGAGGCATCGCGCTTTATGCCTGCGTTGTTGGAGGTTGCGTGTCCGGACTTGTTGCGGCTCTCAGCGTCGTAATGGCACTCGGTCTTGTAGACGGCAGTGCAGGTAGCGCAAACAGGAGTACCGCCATCGCACTGTAAGCAGATGGATTAGCAAGGGAGGCGGAATCCATGGGGGGTGGAGGCTTCGGGAAGGGCGGGCTCTGGCAGGTTGGCAAGCTGGCAGACAGACAGGCAGTCTGACAGACAGACACACCACCGAGCAAAAATTGTGAAGTGGTACCAGGCAAGGAGTAGTCCGCGGAGGCGAATCTCACACTCATGATGCCATGCCCCTGGTTTGTTGCAAAGGTCATGCACCCTCTCTCGATACTTACTTTGGACTTGCGTTTACGGCATGGGACACAAGCTGATTGCACGCAGCGACGCTTACTTGCTTTGGCATCTTGGGCGTGGGAGGCGTCTTGAGTGTCTCTGTTGGAAGAAGAGGCAGTGGCACCGCGAGGCATTGTTGGTCAGCAGACAGAAGGAGTAACAAGTCCACACGAGGCTCCGAGGGAGGATCTGGTTATGGCATTGTCTGACTTGGAGTAGCAGAAGTATGTAGCACGGGAGATCAGCCACTTAGAAGGCGAGCTCAAATTAGGTAGTTGTGACGTTAGGGCGCCCGTTGCAGCAGCATCGAATGTGCCTGGCTTAAGCGGATTCGAGGTAAAAGACATGGATATGGGGCAGAGTGGCGAGCAGGGATGGCCGCCAGAGGGAGAGCCAGTGCCTGTGGGAGCGATGCACAGAGGGTCGCTGAGGCTAGTGACCATGGGCGAGCCGGGCGAGGGCCGTGGCAGCATGTTGTGCAGCAGACTAGGGCGGGCGGCGAGCATGCGCACTGGGGCAGGGCAGGCCAACATGGCAAAGTCAGGACAGAGGGGGGAATTCGAATCGAGAGCCTGGAATTCCATCAGCGCCGTCAGCTGATCGACCCAGAAGCGCGTCCACACCGCGCCGTCGCGCGCTTGCAGCCCCGAGCCCTGGGCCGTCCGCCCTTTCGCGGATATGGGAGCGACGCGACGCTGGAAATGCTCATATCCGGCTGCCAGCCAGCTGTGCAGGCGGTAGTACCTCAGCGCGGGTGGGGACCTGGGGGGAACGGCACCCTGAGGGCCCTAGATGCAGCAGAGATTTTCTCCACGAGCTCCCGAAACGCGCCCTCGCTGCTCAGCTTCGGCATACCACGCCGAACGAGTGCCGTTGCAAGCTTTCGCGGTGCCGTGGCAAAAAATGAAACGCTGCGCGGTCGCGGCGCGTCGGCGCCAGGTAGACCTCGAGGGCGCAGCGCTGGTCGCCGTCGCCAGCAGCCTCTCTGGCGCGGTGCAGTGCGGCTGGCGACGTGCAATCCAGTGCCGTGCTGCGCAGTGGGCATGACGGAGCGAGGGGTGCCATGGTTGTGTCGTCTTGTACGACGCCGACGTGGTGGGTAGAGCAACGGCTGCAAGCGAGTCTCCTGTCTTCTCGTTGGTGGGCCGCGGTCCGGCGCTGCTGCTGCTAGCCTCCAGCCCCTCCCCACGAGCACCGCAACCACGTCGCCCATCATCGGCATCGACAAAGCACACGCACCTCATGCCCACTCACGCTCGTCCAGCTAGTCGATTCATTCTTCATTCGTCCGAGGCTAAAAGCATTGCCTGGCCACATATCCTAAAACTCCCAAACTCCCATCTACATGCCGCCCTCCCCCCTCGCTCCGCCCCCTCTGCCCACTTTGCTGCCCCCCCCTCCCTCTTGCTCCCCTCCAATTATTCAGCCTCAGCCCCGTGAACAGGCTGAACACCCTTAATTAGCGGCAACAGGCTCCTCGCGCCTTGCCTTGCCTGTTGGGCTAGAACGGCATCCATGATGACCAGCGCTGCCATGCTTTCGACAATGGGTACCGCACGCGGCACCACGCATGGGTCGTGTCTGCCCTTGGCCTCGAGCACGCCATCCTCCTGGTCGTACGTGACCGTCGACTGTGCCTGCCCAATCGTCGCAGCTGGCTTGAACGCAACATTAAAATAGATGGGTGCTCCGTTACTGATGCCGCCCTGAATGCCCCCCGAGTTGTTGGTCTTGGTCGTCAGCTTGGGCTTGGAGCGGAACACCTTGGCAGACGGGTTCTCGCCTGCCGGCACGGCGGGAGCCTTGATAAAAGGGTCGTTGTGGATGGAGCCAGGCACTTGTGCGCCTCCGAAGCCAGACCCAATCTCAAATCCCTTGGTTGCTGGAATCGACAGCATGGCGTGTCCCAGCTTGGCCTCGAGCTTGTCAAAGCATGGCTCTCCCAGGCCCGTCGGGCAGTTTCTGATGACGCACGTCACAGTGCCGCCTATGCTGTCCTGCGCGTCCCTGTACTTTGCAACCAAATCCTCCATGCGCCTCGTCACCTCGTCGCTCGGGCACCGCACGGGCAGGAACTCGTCCACCTTCTCACGCGTAATGCCGTCGATGAGCTTGAGGTACTCCGGATTCGTCGAGGCCGTTGGGTGCTCCGGGGTGGGGGGAAACAGAAATTCGTTTCCAATAGAGTTTGTAAATGCGACAATCTCGATGCCATAGGCCTCGCGCAGGTACTTTTCTGCAATCGCCCCAGCCGCTACTCGTCCTGATTCATGTCAGCCGTAACGCGTCTTCCATGTCTCTACAAGACGGCGTACCAATCGTCTCCCGAGCACTACTGCGGCCTCCACCCGAACTAGCCTTTACTCCGTATTTCTCCAGGTATGTCCAGTCGGCATGACTCGGTCGCGGGTACTTGTCCATGGTCTGATTGCCATAGTCCTGCTTGCGCTGATTTTCGTTCATGACTCTGATGCCAATCGGCGTGCCAAGTGTAATGCCAAACTCTGTTCCCGACTGAATCTCCACACGGTCCTTTTCGTTGCGTGGAGTTGTGATGGCCGACTGGCCCGGTCGGCGTCGTGTCATCTGGGGTTGGATGTCGGCCTCTGTCAGCGCCATGCCAGGTGGGCAGCCGTCGATAATCGCGCCCACAGAGAGGCAGTGAGATTCGCCATAGCTACCACCAATCAGTTTGTGCGCCCTGTGTATAGGGAGTGACTGCGTACGTGGTGACCCTGAAATGTGTTCCGAACGTAGACATGATGGCTGCGGTGGAGGGGCTGAAGTTGGACGCTCCAATGCGGGTGCAATGTGATCAGGTCAAGGAAAAAACGGGGCGCGTGATTAAATTGTAGGAGCTTTTTGGTGAGTCTGTCAATTTTGCGGGTGCAAGGTTTGTCGCAGGTCGGGCCAGACGCGTGCGCTGGAATTATCAACGTCAGAGTCACTCCAGCAGTTTTACTTAATAGTGGGGCGCGGAGCAGCGCCGTCTGGATATCCGAAGTCGGCCGCCGACAGTAGAGCTGCCGCAGCTGGAGCTATGTCGTTCTCCGGTCGGATGCCTCCAAAGAACCACCAAAGAACAACCAAGGTCTCGGCAAGTCGACATTCTTTGAAGTGTATTGCTCTTGTTGGTTAGCGACATCCTTCAACTCCAGGCGGACAGGCTCGTGATCGACGCATCCAACATTATCAATATCAAGCGTGCGTGTTCGTGTCAAGTCAACCAAACTTTGCAAGTCATCAGCGATGCCCTCTCTCGCGCTGACATGAGGGGTCCAATGGACGATGAATCTGGTCACGAGTGTCACGTGGTTGTCCGGAACGGTAGCTTGCCATGGAACCAGGTGCGCATGCGTTGTTCTTGCGTTATTCCATGCTTCTGCGCAGCAAAGTGGGGTCGAAACAAGTCGAAGGCAATGGCGCACAGCTGGGGGAGTCTGGCAGCAGGACCGCAAACAGCCAATGTCAGAGTCGAACAGAGTGGTAAGCCAGGCCTGTGAGATGCCTCTCTGTGTGTAGTAGCAATCAGAGGCAGAATGCTCGCCCGTAACCAGGCCCAAGGCCGGCAGAGGCTCGAATGAAACGGGAAGAGGGGGTGGGAAAGAGATTCGTCGCGTCAGAGAACGATGAGCCTCAGGTGCGCGCACGTTGGCGACCAAGTGGCAGGCTGTGGCAGGCACGAAGATCGCCCGGGTTTGCTAGCGCGGACCCTTGCCGTGACCTCTCAAGAAGTTTTGCGCCTGGCCAGCAACACCAACCCCCCAAACAACCCCTCCATTCTTCCAATTGCATCCCATACAACCCACCATCATGGCTGAATACATCAAAGACAAGGTCGTCTCCAAGGTCCCGCCCCCGGCCTTCAGCGACATCTCAAAGGCCTCCAACGACGTATGTTTTGGCTCCCCCGCGACGAGCTTGGTGATAGCGCATTGCTAACCCCAACGGTCCCCAGCTTATCAACAAGGACTTCTACCACGCTGCCGCAGGTCAGACACACGCATTGGACCTAGCCACGCAACTACTGACGCTCCCCCAGCTGCCCTTGAGGTCAAGCTCAAGGCCCCCAACGGTGTCAACTTCACTGCCAAGGGCACCTCCGCTCACGATGGCCCCGTCACCTCATCGGTCAGTACCCTGCTCCCAGCCGACAAAAGACGCAAGTTGCTGATACACCAAACAGCTCGAGGGAAAGAAGTCGCTCTCCAATGGTACAGCAACATCTCGTTCATTCTCCCCCCGCTCCATCAGCCTAGCGCTGCCTTTTCATTCATCGCCCGGCTTTCAGTCGTACATGTTTCATGCAGCGCAGCCTCCAGGAACTGAGGGCTTTTCTGTTACGGGTTACGGAATTAATTGGCTGACAACGAACCGCGCAGGCATCAGCATCACCCAGTCCTGGAACACCGCCAACCTGCTGGCTACCAAGGTTGAGCTCAACGACACCTTCGCCAGCGGCTTGAAGACGGAGATCCTCTCCAACTTCAACCCCGCTGCCGGCAACAAGGGCCAGAAGGTCAACCTTCACTTCAAGCAGCCCGCCTTCCACGGCCGTGCTTTTGTCGACTACTCGGCTTCTGGTGCCATTGGCACTACTGCCGATGCTGTCGTGAGCCACGAGGGCATGGTTGTCGGTGGTGAGGTCGGCTACGACGTCCAGAAGGCTGCCATCACCAAGTACTCCGCCGCCGTCGGATATACCACCCCTCTTTACAACGCTGCCGTTACCGCTACCAACTCCCTGAGCGTTTTCACCGCTTCGTACTACCAGCGCGTCAACCCCGCTGTCGAGGCCGGTGCTCGCGCCGTCTGGGACTCAAAGTCCGGCAACAACGTCGGTCTTGAGCTTGCCGCCAAGTACAAGCTCGACCCTGCCTCTTTCGCCAAGGTACGTCTCAAGCCCCTGATTATATGCCGGCTTCTCTGCTAAACCCTTCTAGGCCAAGATCAACAACCTCGGCATTGCTTCCCTCGCCTACAACACCAAGGTCAACAGCGGTCTGACCTTCGGTATTGGCGGCTCTTTCGATACCCAGAAGCTCAACGAGGCCGGTCACAAGCTCGGCACCAGCTTCACCTTCGAGGGTTAAGCGTCTCGTAACAAAAGACACCTGTGCATGACAGAATGCGGAAAAATGAACCAGGCTATAGATTCCCTTGGTTCTCGCGAGGCGGTATCAACGTCCATCTAGCGTAGAAGAACACGAGTTGGTCTTGTGCGTTTGGCATGTAAGAGTAACTTCTTGAATGCAAAGCTTTCAAAGACTATATTGTGAGTGTTTAAGTAGTATACATGTGATGTGGATCTGCATGCTTCGATTGGTTTCCAGAAAGTTGTCAGATTGGGGAGCCCCTCGTCTACACATGCAATATGCAGCCACTTAATAGTGGCTACCTGGAACGTGGGAGGGGGAGCAAGCCTCTGTGGAGATGCCGGGGCGTATGCAAGGCATGACATGACATGACCTAAAATCAGCCAGGCTCAGGGTCTCAGCCTCCTGCAAGACGTCATTGGCAATCCAAGGCTTCATTACTACTGACAAAACGGGCAGGGGAAAATGAAGTAAGTCGTGATCTCATTCGTGATCGATCAAGAGGCAGAGTGACTAGGAGCTACTCAAATTGTTTCTTTCTTCTTCTTCATTTGCACTTCATGGCGATTGCCAAAGAAGTGCGCTGTCAACCCAATGAGCGCAATGATGCCCGAGACCAGCATGAAGTTGACCAGCATGTTGCCTTTTTCCCATTCCTCTTCCACTTTAACTGCTCTGCGCAGCCTCCTCCGTCGCGCCAAGATATGCTCGTTTACATTTTCATGCATCTCTCTATGGCGTTGATCATTGAAGTGCGGAACTCCATTACCTTGATTCTGTTGGCCGGGCCCAAAGCCACCGTAGTTGCCGTAGCTTTCCTGGCCGGCGTCCTTGGCATCCCCTCCTGCTTCTGTATGCGGATTCGAATAGGCGTACTCGGCTCTCTTTGCCCCGTGCTTTCCATACCCTCCTGATTTGTAGAAAGACGGCGGTGGACCCCGGAAGGTGCTGCGTTTCTTATTCAGCCCGCTTGCTGGACGGGACCCGAAAGCGGCTGAACTGTAACTTCCCTGGGGTATGTCGCTCCCGCCTTTACCCCAGCGCGATTGGCGCTGTGCAGATTCCAGCTGCGCATCGTATTGTGTGCGTTTTTCGGGGACAGAGAGGACGTGGTAGGCTTCGCTAATGGCGACGAAGCGCGTGGAGGCGTCAGGATCGTTGCGGTTGTGGTCAGGGTGGTTCTTCTTGGACAGCGTGTAGAACTGACGCTTGATTTCAGAAGCAGAGGCATTGGAGGTCAAGTGGAGTGTCTCATAGTGGTTGACTAAGGTATCGGCGCCTCGTGGAGTCGAGACATGAAAGTGAGAGACCTGTTGTATGCGCCGCGGAGGAGCAGGTGTCGTGCGACGGAGACATGAGTGGCAAACGTATGGCACATTGAAATTTGCTAGACGAGGGGCCGAGGATGAAGCGAGTGGCCGCAAGAGAGCATATGGGCTGGGTGGCATTGCCCGTGAACAGAAGGAAAAGGATTACATTCAAAAGTTTTTGGTCAAGTGAATGTTCGCAGTTCATGGAGAACGTCATTGCTATTGCCCACGCTAGGACGGAAACGTGTTAGGCTGTAGTTCAACTCCGAGCCTGCGGGCAACTTAGCGGGGGCGTTACAAGGCCCTCGTAAATTTCAAGGTCATCGGCAATACCTGAATCACTCACCCCATTGCACAGTCAGTATGGCCGCAAAGGTAGCAGACGATGTCGCCAACTTGAAGTGTATGTATCTACAGTGACGATGCACGTACAGCACCACAGGGTCTAATGAAGTGTAGTGGACGACTCTCAGAGTAAGCCAGCGAACGGCGCTACTCCCAACAGCGACCAGCCCACGGCCGACGCAGAACACGAAGAATCCGACGACGAGGCCGAGGATGGCGCACCAGAGGCGGGTGAGGGAGCAGCCAAAAAGAAGAAGAAGAGAAAGCCCAGAAAGAAGAAGAAGGCCGGAGCAGCAGGTGCGGGCGGACCGAAAGTACAGACAGCACCACCCCGAGTCCGTGTCGACGAACTCTTCCCCAACAACTCGTATCCAGAGGGTGAAATCCAAGAATACGTCAATGAAAATGCGTATCGAACCACCAGCGAGGAGAAGCGCCACCTCGACCGCATGAACAACGACTTCCTCACCGAATATCGCAAGGGTGCAGAGATCCATCGTCAAGTGCGACAATGGGCCCAGGGTTGGATCAAGCCCGGCATGACGTTGACCGAAATTGCCGAGGGCATCGAAGACTCGGTCCGCGCTCTGACAGGCCACCAGGGCCTCGAGGAGGGCGATGCTTTGAAAGCAGGCATGGGTTTCCCGACTGGTCTCAGCATAAACCACTGTGCTGCGCACTACACACCAAACGCAGGCAACAAGATGGTTCTCAACTACGAGGATGTGATGAAGGTTGATTTCGGCGTCCACATCAACGGCCGTATCGTAGACAGCGCCTTCACTCTGACATTCGATCCCGTATATGACAACCTTCTGAATGCATGCAAGGATGCCACAAATGCTGGTATCAAGGAGGCAGGTATCGATGTCCGTATGAGTGACATTGGTGCCGCCATCCAGGAAGTCATGGAGAGCTACGAGGTGGAAATCAAGGGCCAAACGCTACCTGTTAAGTGCATCAGGAACTTGAACGGACACTCTATCGGACACTTTACGATTCACGGTGGTAAAACAGTGCCTATCGTCAAGGGAGGCGACCAGACCAAGATGGAAGAAGGCGAAACTTTTGCCATTGAGACTTTTGGTAGCACAGGAAAGGGTTATGTCCGGGATGACGTAAGGTTCCTCTCAACGTCCATATTTCCATGTACTGACAGTCGTGTAGATGGAAACCTCGCATTACGCCAAGGTAGCTGACGCACCTAAGGTGGCTCTCCGCGTCTCTTCAGCAAAGACGCTACTCAACTCCATTACCAAGAACTTTGGCACCCTGCCTTTCTGCAGGAGGTATCTTGATCGCTTAGGCCACGACAAGTACCTCCTTGGTCTGAATAACCTAGTCAACGCAGGTATCGTAGAGGCATACCCGCCGCTATGCGATATCAAAGGAAGTTATACGGCGCAGAGTGAACATGTAAGTTTCTTAATCAAGACGTCACAAGGCGTATGCTAACCTGATGTAGACTTTTGTCCTCAGGCCTACGTGCAAGGAGGTGCTGAGTCGTGGTGACGACTACTAGATGCATCTGTCTTTTCCAACATTGAAAAAAAAAAACTTTTTGGAAGATGAGGGCTTTGACTTGATGAAAATGATGAGAGTTTATTCGGGGGAAAGAGTATTACTAGACTTGCCGGGGCTTTGTTTGGTGCTCTTTGGGAACGAGTGGGATAGTTGAGGTTCTGTGTACATAGTGAATTATATAAAAGTATAAGACAGAGGTAAAAACAAGATTCAACGAGCACGGAAAGTAGACTCCAAACGAATGTGCTTTTGTTGAGTATGCACAACAGAATTTGCTTTTTTGGCTCGAAGTGTCGACTACAGTAAGACCAGCTTGGATATGCGACGCCGAACAATTAGAAGGACAGGCATGAGACAATTAAGGACATACAGTAGCAATTTTGAGTTACAAAATAAGAGAGCGTCATCTATTTCATAACTCTGGCCTACGAAAAATCTTGGGGCTAGTCTCATCGACAAAGTCTGGTGACATAAGAAGCCACCCAAACTCCCTGTGGAGATCGCATAGCATCTCCCACTGTTCTTCACCCGTCAAATCCACCACCGCCTCCTCCTGAGCCAAGATTCTTTGAAAGAGCGGCCTGACCTCATGCCAAAGATAAAACACCGACGCCTTTGGTGTCAGGCAGTGGAACAATAGTGGCTGCCCTCGCATATACAGCGTCCATCTGTCCTCATGGCCTGCTCTACTCTCACACAACGCATACCCGCTTTCCTGCTCACTCGGCAACCTCAACTGGCCGAGATGATACAGCGTGAGGAAATTGCTCCATGTGTGGGCTTGCGACCACATGCTAATCCACCACTGCGGCACGACGACGCACGATTGCATACCCGAAAGATTGATCTCGCAGGTGCGCGGCCGGTAAAACGTCGCGAACCATCCGGGGCGATCCATAGTCCAGATGCTGCCGCCAAAGACGTAGAGTTCCCATGAGTGGCCGAGCTCAGCCAGGTTCTCGTCTGCCTGGTGCAGAGGCTCCATGTACTCTATGTCTGGCGCCCTTTATCATATGAGTCGTCAGCCTTTTTTTTTCACTAGAATGGTGGTGGTGATCGGGAAATAGCATACCAAGGCGAAACTTGCTTGCTAACACGATACTTCCAAACCACATGCGCAAGCTCATGGCAGAGTGTGATCGCCATCCTTAGATTCAGATTGTCTATTTCTCCTACGGAACCGTATCGTAAAATATACTTTAGGCTGAACAGAAACTGGCTGTGCAGCACGATGCGTGGCATGTCGAAGATTGGATCCCAAGGCATAAGTGGGTTATGTCCGTCGTCGTGGCAAAACTCGAGGTACGATGCTTTGCTGCCGAAAGCGCAGCCGTCGATGCGCAAGCCCTTTTTGTCTAGGTTGTGGAAGCGGACTTCGAGGACGGCGGGCAAGATTTTCTCCAGGATCATGTGAAGTTGTTTGGTTGCGTGATCGGTGGCCTCCAAGGGAGTGCAGACGAGATGGCGTCTGCCGTACATGTCGAGGGCTACTCGGCCGAATAAAGTGTGCTTCCACCATCGCAGAAGCAAAGGCTCGGTCAGGAACTTTGTGGCGATTCTGAGTGCCGGAACGAGCAGGTCGTAGTATTGCGGCCTGAGGCCTCGCCATTTACTTCGCATGAAAAGCGGGTGGATACCATTGTCCAGGGGACTTGGAGGGAGCATGCTGATTGTGTGTAACTGCGGTCGCCAGGTAGGCGGTACGATAGATGAAGTGACATCAGCACTCCTTAGCACTTTCAGGTATGCTAGGTCAGTTCCTGGATTTGCGTTTGGATTTAACGGACATGGGCGGATCGAAGACATGTATGAGACGAGAGCGGACGTTCCAAACACAACGATTGGGAACCAAATTTGGCGTTAGGTCTACTCTGATAAGACTTGCGTGAGGCTTGGAAATTACGAAGGGGGATCGTTTCGCAGGTACAATCCAAATGATAAGAGAAAGGATGATATGTTTGGCAGCTAGTACTGTGGCATTCTGGGAGCCTGTGGATAAGAACATGATTTGGTTTGATTTCAAAACCGTGTCTCGTTATTGATGCTCATAACACAGTGTCGTGACTGACACTTTCTGGTCTCCATCCATGGGTCTATGGCAGTGACTAACCATAGTTCATCGAGCCTTCTTCTTCGTTATGCGATACCTATTTGAATTAGCCCCGAACATGTTTCAATCGTCTCTTAAACCTACAGAAACAGCTTCTCCCTTGAATAAATGTCCTTGTCTGGATCGTCGTCAACCTCCTGCACGTCGAACATTTTGCGCGCCGTCTTCATGAACGTCAAGTCCGCCCGTCTTCTCCGCTTGAAGCAGAAGTAGCACACGGTATTGTCGCCAATGAGATCCTTGAGTGTTTGTTGCAGCAGTGGGAACGCCGGTTCAAAGTACACACAGTCGGCTGCGAGAATGATGTCTGGGTGAGGTGGTAGTTGCGATGGCGTTGGTTCACCCCAGTCGTACACTGATGCCTTGACACGAGAATCCAAGCCATTCAGAGCGATGTTGCGCTCCATGAGGTCAAACATGGGTATCTGATCGGTGATGTGTAGCGGTTTATCGATGTTGCAACCTATTGCGACCGCCAGGCCAACCAGCCCTCCGCCTGCGCCGAGCTCGACGATTTCTTTTCCAGCAAGATCGTCGCGATGCTTCCGTAGCATGTACTTGCTCAGCACCATACCAGCTGGCCACAACTGCCCACCACAGCCATTCTTCAGATCTTCATGCAGACTTAGTGGGGGTGACAACAGGCCGTCAAAATCAACCTTGGAAACTCCAGCTGACTTGATGGGCGCCGGAGGTACTAGATCCTGGCTCACGGCGAAGCCGTCGAGTTCAAGCATTTTGGCAAAACTAGAGGAAAGTGGTGCTTAGTACGGAAAAGGTGAAGTTGTCCGCTGCATCTTCGTGGGTGGCTCAAAACAATTTAGTGCGCTGGTGCGACCCACGGTGGCGGGACCCGCCGGGCGGTCGAGCCGCTGCAGCCATGTACCGGTATACTGGCTGGACTGTAGGGACTTGTTCGGAAAAGCAACCATGTGGCAAATCGCAGAGATCCAGATCCAGCCTTGCGTCGAGCATCGTCCGATGCGCTTATTGTGGGATTGATGGTTTGTCTTATCGACACGGCCAGATCCTACATCGACTGCCGGCTCGGCCGATTGAGAGCACGCCTAGACAGACTGTGATGCGTCTGAAGATCTCGATGCAAGACTCACCTGATGAGAATGCTACCATGCACCCCATTTTTCCTGCAATCATTTCCGTCCTTGTCCGCTCAGCCCGATCGTCTGCAATCGGGTACAGGCTAACGTATGGTGGAGGTAGTGTATTGTTTGGAGACTCCGAGTAGGCATTCATAAGGACATTTTAGCAGAGCCTATCAGAACTATCCCAGCGGTACTTTTTAGCCTGTTTAGGCTACTCTTCCCAGTCACTGTGTCCTCAATTGCTGTCGGAGACCAAATACCGTCATTGGTACCATTCATCTTCGTATGCTGGACAACTTTCAGCAATCGAGTCGTGCCCTGATTTCAAGCAGTTCTGGTCAATTTACATAGCCATTAGAGCATATTCTCATCACTTTGAAGACATGAACATTTAATCCCTACACACATATGTACAAATCTCCAAACACACTTCTAAATGCAAAATCTCTTTCTATCCTCCTTTTCTTGACAATTCAAAAATTTGCCACCGATACAATGCAAGCCGCCTCCCTAGCAAAAGAAAAAAAAGCCACACACATGAAAACCCACCTCCAACTCCAACTCTCATCAATACCTCCACAATTCAAACACCCCCCCTCCTACCACAATCTCACTCCTCCAAAGCCTTCAAGCCCTCCACCAAAGCCCCAAAACTCTTCACCCTCTCCTCTCCTCTCCCCTTCCCATCCTTCTCCCCCACCCCCACATCCCCACTCCCCTCTCTCCACCCCTCCTCCAACTGCCTCTCCACCTGCTCTCGATCCAACACCTTCCTCGCATCTTCGTAACCCCCAATATCCCTTACATTCTCGTACCCAAGCTCCTTGAGCGTCTGCAGCGCGAGATTGGATCGCCGCCCGCTGCGGCAGTACAGTGTTATGTGGTCGTCTTTTGCCACGGTGATGCCGCGCGAGGCGTAGACGGAGGGCAAGCTGGAAATGTGCTGGTATTCTATGTTGATGGTGGGGGCCAGATCTGAAGTTAGGTGGCCTGTGGAGAATTCAGAGGGGGTGCGGACGTCGATGAGATGGTGGGTGGGTGCCATGGGTGATTTGGATTCTGGATATTATTGTTCTATTCTTCTGGTTCCTGTATCGATGGCCTTCTTTCAGTGTTTTTTTCTGTTTTGGTTTGGGAGGAAAATGTTTGATTTGCGTTTGAGTGTGTTGTTGCGCTGGACAGATGTCGTGCTTTATGCTCGTGATCGGCGCGGGGAACTAGACGGGGCTTCAAGCGAAACTTCGGCGTACTAGCAACCACTAGCTTCGTGAGAGCTATACCATGGGCTTTGCGTCCTTGTGTTTGACAGGCTGCTGCTCCAAATATAAGCACTAGGAAGCTTGAAGAAGACTGCACGTTGTTAGAAACCCTTGTGCATTGATTGAAGAAAGTCATCACGAGCGTCAAGTCCCCGAATGACTGCATAGTCGCCGATTACCCACACGCGGTGCAACACTACGAAGCGTATTCCTTTGGAAAAACGTTATTGCAATGTGTACATACACTCTCACATGTCGAGATAAGACCGCCTTGCATGATTTTTGATCCGCAAAAGTGTCATTCAGATCGGCTTCTGGTGCCAGTACTACGACTATACGAAAACACTTTTTCTCTTCCTGCATCTCTTGATGCAACACTTTTCCTCTGTTATCACAGCAATAAACCCTTTGCCATGATAGCAGATCCCATCCTCTTCTCAACGCCAAGAACCCGACTTATTGCAGGCATCCCCAATCCAAATGGTTATACAAGAGGTAAGAGATATTGAGCAGATGACTCTGATCTGCTATTGAAAACAAGAATACCACCCAAAAGAAGAAAAATCGCTGAAATGGTATAAAACAAACAAAAGAGACTAGGGCATTGGTATCATGAATGTCCGAGACATGACGGACGGAAAAAAGAAGCAGCAGAAACGCAGATTAAACGTCTGGCAACAAAAAGTGCCGACCAGTGTACGTATGAGGCCATATCAATCTGGAAAGTGGGTCCAGAGGATGTGACTGACAAAGGAAAATGTGCAATGAAGCGAAAAAAACAAGTCTATGAACCCTTGAGGTTCGATGTCGAGAAATTGAAGTTGAGAAACTCAAACTTGTCTTTCGAGGTGTTTCGGCTTTCAGTGGACAGGACGCTCGGAGAACTATTGTCAATAGAAGGCGAGCCTCTTGTGGAATGCTGGGTGTCTCGCGGCTCCAGGAGCAGTGATCGACGGTAGTAGTTTTGAACATTGGCTTGGTCGCTCGCATGCATCCGCTGAATCTGGCTTTCCATCCATTCTTGCATCTCCGGAACAGCGGCTAGCCGGTAGGGGACTTGGAAAGATTGCAGTTGACCGATGATCTTAGCCGTCTTCATGTGTTTGTCGAAATTGATAACAGAGACACTGTCAGATCCGGAGTCGCCAGGAAGCTGGCGTGTAGTACCATTTCCCACGTCGATGAATGTAAGATCCGTAAGGTAAATGCCGACGAACGGAATGCATGGCGCAATGTGGTCTTGAAGACGCTGACGCAGCACAGCGTAGTTGCGTCCAACATCAGTGATCGCCTTCAGCTCATCCAGGCGAGCCTTGGTCTTTGCCGAAACAAGGTCCCAAGTGCGCTTGAGACGCATGACCATGGAAGAGTTGAGAGAACAGATGATGGCCATCAACGAGTCGTAGTTGTGCAACTCCAGGCACTTGGCGGCGATCTTAATCCACTGCTTAATGACAACTGCTCGCTTCTTAGCATCTTCGAGCTGCAAAATGGTGTCAGCAACCAGGTTCGCAAGGTCGGTCGAAAGAGTCGACATGGCCTTGACGTTGTGCGCCTTTGAGTCTTTCTTTTTAGTCCACTCTAAAGCAAGGAGCTCCTCGGGTTGAATGGCACAGAAGAGCTTCGATTCAATGATGGTGAACTGCCTAGCAAGCTCCAAGGGATCAAAGTCCAGGATGCTGCACTGAGTCTTGCCCTCTTTGCAAGCCCGGAGAGCGTTGAGCTGGCTCTTGGTGACGAGTGGCGATGGAACATTACTGTCGGCAATTGTGTATGCAACGTTTGAGGCACAGGTCCTGCCAATCGACGATACCAAGCGAGGTACAAGGGCACCAGCCCTCACTTCGGTCACCTTGGACGTCAATTCCGCTAACCGTTTACCGGCAGCAGGCATAGCGGCTCGGAGCTTTCCAGTCGCAAACGCCAAGATGACGCCGAGGGCAGCGCAATCAGTGTCGCCTGACCAGTGCGTTTCGAGCCAGCCCTTGAAAACGTTGTAGACTCGGAGACGGACCGGCACGCCTACCGTCTGGCTACTGCCAATATAGTCGAAACGGTCAATCAGGCATTGTGCAAGTTCAGTTGGCGTGGTGAAAAGACGAAAGGTGAGGTAGAAGGCATTGACGAAGAGAATATCTGGTGTAGACTCGTGAGTCGTCAGCTGCTCCACCAGGGCTGGGAGCGAACCGCCTAGGATCTGACCATCTTTGTTGTAAATCAGCTCGTGCACATAGGTTGTCTCGAGCAAATGCTCCTCGCCGGCAACAATATCCTCATTGGCTAGATGCTGAAGATCAGAGGAACTGCCAACACTGCTGCTCAGAGTCTGACAGCTTTGCTTCTTCGCAGGCGATTGATCTGGAGTAGTGGCGCGGGTCGATACAAGTGACTCAGCACTTACGGAACCATCTCGGGCACTGGAGTGATAAGTGCTAACGTTGTCGTTGACAGATGGAGTGGCGCTGTCAGTGGTCAAAGAGCTAGCGAAGCTTCCTTGAGTCGTGCTGGCAAGGCTTTCAGCAGATTCGGACGCAGTAGGCGGGCTGAGTATCGGCGTGGGCACAGCGCTGAGAGGAGGCATAGATGCACGGGACGACCTGAATGACGGGGCAGCCGAGCTCTCAACAACGGTCTGAGGTGTTGATTGCAAGCTAAGCCTCTGTTCTTCAGTGGGAGAAGCTGCTGGCACATCGGGCAGAGGCTTCGACTCGGGATCAACTACAGACACCGGTGGTTCGAGGTCCTCGGTTGGCGGCGCGGGCAACGGCTTGTCGGTCTCCATGACGGCGTCGGTAGGCTTAGGCGAGCTGGAACTCTCGCTCGTTGGTTGCTGCTCGATCGGTTCGGGTTCCTGGAATATCGATTTGGACAGCCCCAGACCAATAGCCTCGGTTTCGAACTCAAAATCTCCTATTCTCTCGATCACGACTCGGGCTTTGGCGACACAGTCACCAGCGGCGCGTACGCAACTTGTGGCAGCTTTGACAATCTGCTTTCCAGCATCTGGGGCTATCATTTCTTCACCTTCGGCCTCTGCCTGGATAAACATATCCTTGGTTGCTTGCACAAGATCGGTCAGACGGGCGTACATGGTGTCCCGTGCTTCCTCGAGTGGGTTAGACCTTCTCGAGTCACGTTCCCATACCTCCTCAACAACTGTGAGCAGCTGGCGACAGGCGACCACGGAGTGCTTTGTGGTCTGAGCCAGCTCGTCGGAAGAGCGCGATTGCAAGTGCAAGCCGATAAAGGATCCGATGAAGCCCAGAAAAGCGTCGTGAGCTGAGTTGAGCTTTTCCGAAGCAAGGTTCCCTCTGTGCACACTGGATGATTTACCGGTGTATGACAAGCGATGTGTCATGGACGTGCGTTTTGACTGGAACGCGGACTGGGAGTGAATTATCGAGGAGTGGACCGAGTCGGCTTCTGAGGGGAGAGAAAAGGCGACGGACAGGCGGCTGAAGTTGCGTGCTGATTGGGTGGTTCCGGTGCACCAGTCATCGTGTATCGACGCACTTCCTTGTGTGACAGGGGAATCACAAGTGCTTGCTGAGGGGCCGTCGTCGGTTGATGTGGCTGATGTTGCCAATGGCTCCACAGCAGCATCAGAAGGCGGGGTGGGTGGCCGATGACCTACATCGCCAAGCTCAAATAGCGACAAGGACACAGCATCAGTTGCCCAAATATCGAGAAAACGAACCGCTCTGGTGACAAGCTTGAACGACTTGAACACAAGCTCGTCCATGTGCTCAAACACTGGGATGGGCTGCTCGTTTGACAGCAAAGCTTCTTGGAAGGATTTGGCCGTCTTGACGAGCGTCGAAAGATCGCCCAAGAGAGCCTTGCGCATACGACGCAAGCCCACATGGGCGACAACGAGCCGTGAATCTTTCTGCAGGCATTCGGTCCTTTCCTGTCGAGAGTGAGTAAGGAGTTCAAAGGAAAAAAGAAGGTTAAGAAAAAAAAAAGAACGAGCTTGACTTACAAGGAAAAGCCGTACGCCAACAATCATGCCTTTGACGTAGTCTTGCCTTGAGAAGGCAGCGAGATCGCCATTCTCGCCATCGCGGACAAGATCCCAGAGATGGGTGAGGGCAGTCAGCAGATTACGAATCATGGGATGGTCGTAAGGTTCGCAGTAGTTGGTAGGAAGCCATCCACGGGCGCCTGAGGCCAACAATGTGCCATCTGCCCATCCGTTTGGGTGGACGGAATGCACCAGAATCACGTCGCCTTGCTTGATGGCTACGGTAATGGAAGACTCATCTGCCGATGAGGAGACGATTGAAGTGGGATTATAGTGATAAAAGGCGCGGAGATAGTTGTGAAATACAGGTTGCGGCTGTTGCTGCGGTTGCGGTTGTTGCTGTTGCTGTTGTTGAGCCATGACTTCGGTCGAAGTCTTGGGGGTCAGTGGGGGCGATATGTGTGTCTGGGAGCGACTCGAAAGGGTGCCCATCGAAGACGACTGTCGACTATGGCCACGGACAGCTGTGCGTGAGCGTGACCTTTTGGGCGACTTGTGAATGTTCAATGGTGCTACAAGTGCACTGGATCGCCTATCCATCTCTTCCTGCTCGTGGGCGGGGGCCGCCATATTGAAGCTGTGATGTGATGGTCCTAGGAAAAGTCGCTAACTAGGCGCTGTGCTTGCACACATGTGTAGCTAGCATTTGGCAGGCCAAGCTGGCAAAAAGCGGGAAGTTAGTGACTAAGAGAGGAGAGAAGTGGAGAGGATGGTTGCTGATGCTGGCTCGACAAAGCCGTGTCGCCAAGTTTGCGCGGAGCGGTGCCAGTCTGGAGTTTTTGTCAATATTCCATTACTATGCTAGACGGAGTAATGGGAAAGAAGGACAGTGCTGGGAGACGGGGGGCAAACGGTAAGTGACGTACCCGACGTGGCAGCAGCTAGCGCGCTGTGATGTGAATGCGCGAGGGCAATGCAGGGCGTGGGCAGAAAGATGCCGTGAATGAAGCTGTGGTTGACGTGTTTCTGGTGGGACAGCAATGCTGGATTGGGCGGGCGGGTGGAAAGCTGGGACGGGGGGCGTTTCTGGTACACAAAGGCTGGGACAGGCCGAGTGTGCGTGGGCGCAGCAGACAAAAGAAGCTCAGACACGGTCTGTCTCTCGTCGAGGTAGGCAGGCGTTTGAGAGGGGCGGACGTGGAGGGGTGGCTGCCAGTGGTGGATGGAGAGGGTGTAGGACTATCTTGTAATGGCGATCGCAGCGTGGTACTGGGAAGAAGCAAAGGATGGCCAGGATGTGGGCCTGGGTGGTGCAGGGGGCGGCGGCTCCTTCCAACGGTTCGTTTGTGAGGGCAGGCGCACGCCGAGCAAGGGAAGGAGCGACCAGCAGGCAAACGGGCTGCGGCAGGAGCAGTCAAGCAGTGAAGGCAGGCACCTTGGCAGCGGCGGTAGGGCGAGGCGGCGGACGCGGACGCGGACGAGGGCGACGAGAGCAGTCGTTCGTGGCAGACAGGCCGAGCCTGTTATTATCACATCGCGATGGAGGATCCTTCGGTCGGCGTGTCGACAAAAGATTCATGAATAGGACAGGGGTCGTCGGTCAGAGGGTGCAGGGGTGGGCGCCAGGGTCGTGCAGGCGTTGGCGGGCGACGGCCTTGTCTCCCCAGGCCCGACCACTGCGCGGCCTCGTGCTAGCCATGCACGGGCGCGCCGCTGCGAATTAGCACGAGGGAGCAGCCAGTAGGCCCTCCCCGGCATTTCTCCCTCATCCCAGTCCTGGCAATGCCATGGCACGCCCACCGACGTTGAGCAAGCATCCATTCACCCAGCCGACCCCCCGCTGTCGCCTAGGGTAGGCCGGCGTAGCGTCGCATGCAGCGATACCACCACCACGACGACGACGACCATCACCACCCTCCCCCCGAAGCCACCGCCGCCGCCAACAGCGACCACATCCACAGTGACATGCCTCGCGCCGCCGGCAATCGCCCTCGACGCCCAATACCCACCGCTGCCGCCCACTAGCCCCCTGGCGGCCGTCGACTGAACCAAATCTCCGCCAGCAACGGCACTGCGCGAAGGACGCCCTCCCTTCCCCGGCCCAGCGGTGCTCTGCTGTGACGTCCCACGCCCAGCCCACGCCGTGCAGAGCACAATCGGGTGCCGTGCAGTGGCTTGCATCAAGACCCGCTTAGCGCAGGGCACATGTGCAGACGCGAGGGCCTGCACCACCGCCCCACCGCCAATCGACTCCCCAGTCGCAGACTCGAGGCCTGGATGGTGCGAGCTCCGGCCGCCCGCTGGCTGCAGCGCCCCTCTATACCGCACATGGCCACTTCCGGCGGCTCAAGCTCCCCGGTTGCCACGGCCGTTGCTCCCACACGCTGCCTAACCTCTCTGGTCGTCGATATTAATCTCTACCACATGGCTATATGGCTGCAGCGCTGCAAGCCTCTGCTCTGCCCTCGATTGCCCGAACGGCCCGATGGGAACCGACCACAACACCTGTCGGCATGGCGCTCTGGGCGCGTGCCTTGCTGCTCCAACTAGTCGTCGTCGTCGTCGTCGTCGTTGTGCTACTACCATGACAACCACTCTTCCTGCTACATAGTACCGCCGCGACTACTGCTACCATGTTACACTACTGCTGCTGCTGCCGATGCTGCTTCATGCCGTGTGCAAAGCAGCCCGCCATACGATAATGCCTTCATCCTGGTGGCAACCCTCTGGCTCGATAGGGCACTTTGGTCGCTCCAGATTCCGGGACCCCCGTGCCACCCACCCACCGACCCACAGTGCTACCCCCACTAGCCTCAATGCGTCTTTGCATTGTCATGACGCTGAGCATTCTGTAGTCCAAGACGGTGACTTGATACTATCACCCTTGCCAATTTCACAGTGTGCCCAAGCAAACGTGTCACACAGCATCTCTCATCAGCTTCCTAAATCCTCTTCAGAGCGAAAGCGCCTACAACAAGCTTTAGGCAAAATTGCTGTATTCTCGGAAATAGCAGACATTGTTTCCCTACTACGACGGATCAAACAGCGAAAGATTTCGGGTGTACCAAACACTCCAATCAAAAGCCGAGCCTCTGCGGTTTGACCTGTACCCGCACTACGGGATAGGCCGTGCCTCTAAACACACCTACTATTGAGCGTCCATCAGGGTGCAAACCACGAGCGACACCGCCTATGTAGCTGAATTGACGCCTCTGCTCGTTTCCGCGGAACCGTGACGCCATGCCGTTCGTGCCAATCACCGATTCAAACTCTACGTACGTGTGACGGACTCTCCTCCGTTCACACACAGCTGAATACGTGTCTGCTCTACATTTGTACTCATTTACGAACCAAACCATTTGATGTGCATTTTGTCTTCCTGAAACAGCCTCCACACGGGCCGTGAGATTTCTACCCGCGATGCGAGTTGCTTTTAGGAGCTGCAAACTCGATCAACCTTGCATGCTAGCGCATGCAGGTACTGCCACGCACCAGCCGCACTCTATTCCTCGCTATCGTACTCCGGATTGCATATTCGATAGCTATTACGCGAAACCCACCCGAACAACACCTTCTGTTTACATCGCACGCCGTAACCCACTTGCTCAACCAACGCCCGACTATCGAATCCGGCTGCCAAGACCGACTTCGCCGCCATAGCTTTGGATCGACATACTCGCTGCGAATCCTTTTACATGGTCTGCCTCTGGCAGTGTCCATTGGCTCTCGGATTACCATGCTTCCGTATACCATGACCTGGCTATGCCATATGGTTACGGCAACTTCTCCATCTTAACAGCAGACGACGATCACAAAACGCGTCAAGCCTACCGGTTGTAGCGTCAAGTGTATTTCTAATGCACGCGCGAGACCTCGGATGTGGCACAGCTATTTGGCATCAAACCCTCATCTCCGTGGGACACCAACAAGGTCCAACTCCAACACAGACAGAGATCGTCATTGCCATGCGCTTATCTCCTCTGCGGTAGCAGAGGTCGAGGCTAGCACAAGTGCCCCTTTCCCTTAGTAACCAGCTTTGATCGACATGTTATTTGTATGTCATAGTCTAACCTAAAAAACGCGCCAAAGTCCCTCTTGTCGTTCGAATAGCTGAAACGGCACTCCGTTCTCGCAAAACTCTGTCAACGAACGAACGCACCGGCCCTTCCACCTCCTGTCCACATCGAGAACCCGTTGACAACTGACCATTCAGACAATCCCTTGGCCGAGGCTAGAGGCCTGTAGTGCGGCTGCTATGAAAGCTACCACACGCGGGAACGCATTAGCTGCCGGCACTCAAATCGCCGACTTCATTGCCGTAGACTGCACAAATCGTGCCGTCGTCGCCCTAAACCCACCAACGCTACCCTCTTTCACTTAAGTTTGAGCCGTCTTGCGCTGGTTGGTTTCGACGGGTTTTCGAATAAAATCGCATCATAAATAGACATGTTCCTTTGCTATATTTTGACATCTATAGAAACTCGATGCTTTCGCCTCTCTATCCCAAGCCTCGTGTACAAAGCCGCCAACGACCCGAGGACGCGGTACGGATTGTGGGTCTTCCAATGAACGGACTAAACTCCGATATAATATTACCGAGGCTTAGGCGCTGACACCCCCCTGCATATGGCAACTGGACGTCATGTGAACAATTGTGAATGCGTACTGGCGGCGCAGCAAAAGGCGGGGCAGCACAGTCACGAATTTTTCTTGCGTGCAGGCTCACGGTATCACTGCATATGTTGTTTCCCGTCTCTTATGCACAGAGCCGCGAGACGAGCCGTTCGCAACCAAATTGCACTGAGTTCCAGAAGTTATCAAGCACCATGCCATCGGGAGTCTGTATTTGTGCAACCTACCTTGTCAACGCCTGTTTCGTAATAAATTAACATAAATAATATAGATTCGAGCAGCAACGGACGGGCCGTGTCTACGGCAACAAGTTTGGGCATTGCGAGAGGCATCTCCGGTTCTGGTTCTCGTTGGGAGAAGTGGCACTCGACAGCCAAGGGGCTATTTTCCCAACGCTTGACCTGCTCCAGTCACTCTTAACTTAAGGGTCCAGGCCGGATCCGCTTCGAGTGATCGGTCTAACCGCTCAAAAAACGCTACCCACATCAGTTGACAATTCAACCTCTTTTCGTATCACTTGGCTTCTGGCATGCATCTAATTACGCCGCCCGACTTCCGCGTGCCGCCTTTCCTTCCTACAAAGTACTTGTAACGATGGCGCTAGAGCTGATCCAGAAGCGCGCATAGTAAGCGAAGATCAGCCCTGATGAGCATGTTGATCTTCGCTTCACTTGTTCAAAGCGTATCTTCCCTCTGCCCGCTCGAACACGAGGCTGTATTTAGAGGGGTTAGCATCCCGTGGGTCTTCTGGGGCGAGAATCAGCACATCGCATCTTACGTACGAATTGGAGAAAAAAAAATAGGCCACGGCTGGATGAGGCCTGAACACTACCGAGTGGCGTATCCCTTCAATGTTGAGGCCTCAGTATCTCCGAAAAGGTGAGCTGCCACAATGTGCCTTTGCTGCGGCGCAGTCAACCAGGCTTCGCTCCTTCCATTACGCGTCGAACTACCAGCAAAACAGAACTAGAATAATATATCCACAATCATCTCCGTGGTCAGCTTAGCCTAAGGGATGTGGCACAGTGGCTGTAAATTCCACCTGGCAAACGACAGGCGGCGATACGGCTTGAGCACTATCGTCTACAGCGCCGCTTGCGTGCAGAAGATTGCAAGGGTCATCCGTAACTACCGTTCACTTGTGTCAGCCCTCACAATGTGCAATCATCGGTTTTCCTCCACAGCATGGCATGCTTTCGTGGTCCTACCAATACACAAGATATCAGCACGGTTTTGGTCTCATCTTCAATCGTCCACAATATCTGTCAAGACCACAATCAGTCTCGACTGCTTACCGTGTACAAAAATAGCAATAGAGTGTCGTATTCATGGCTCGAATTTTCCCCGCTTCTCATCTCACCCATTTACCAGGTCCATGTCTCACCATTCCCGATTCGGCCCGCAATAAGGAACGCTTTCCGTCTCACCCTTATTCGCGGAAAAACATTGTCGCCGGCACCATTTCTCTATATGACAAAGTAGCCTCAGATCTTTGATCCTACCCACATGTTCGAGCGCGGCTTATGAAGCTGGTATCAGATCTTGCTGAATGCGTATGAGATCCGTCTCACGTACTTCCTTTTCCTGCACTGAACCTGCTCAAAGTGGTAAGCTGGCTCGACAACGTCGATGCCTGCTATTACCACCCTGGTAGGTTATTGCAGACGGGAAAGTGAAAGGGCATGGAACGGGCAGGCTAAGTCTGATCTGCAGTGGGGATAATGCTTTTGATGTTGAAGCATTCCCTTTGTTCGAACGCTAGGACAGAGAAGGAAACAAGAATCAGCTTTGCCGCTGCCTTACATTGGCAATTGGTTGCGACAAAAGCAAGATATGATCTGCCCGGCAAACGGTCAAGGGCTGGTTTGTTTTGATGTTAGGTGTATGTACGTCTTCTTTCTTTCGGAGCTTGGCCATGCGAAGCGACCTGCTTTTGGCAAGAAGCAATTGGCGGCTACCGGGCCGGCGAAGGAGAACCACTGTACAGGTACTTCGATCCCCATTGTTTCCTGAGCAGTGGAATTTGTTTTGTACAAAGTCATTCCATTCTTCTTTAGGTCTGGCTAACGCGATGTAACTTTGATGATCCCATCGGTCAAGATTCAGAAACTGCAAAAGCAATACTGGGTGCATCGGCCCCGCCATAGCATTCTACACGTCGAGACGTAGGCTTCTCGTGTCAGTACATTGAGTCAACTGCAAAGATTGGCATGCGTGTACTATTGCATGAGCTCCGCGGTGCAACCGTCGTCCACGTATTTGAGATAAACAGTAAATGGGCCAGACGATCATGACAATTATCTGCACGGCAGTTGTCTTCACACGTAGGCTACCGTAGTCGTGTAGGATATACTAGGACCTCCCTTGTCTTTTACAGTAGAAACTGTAACGGCTGTATCACTAGTGAGAAGCGGCTAGTGCTTGCCGAAACAGTTGTTGTAGACTCCTCCGGCGGCCATGCAACATCACGAATCGGTTTCTATGACAAAAAACACAATGACAACATGCAATGTGCAACATCACACAGGGCAAACCCCGGAGTCGCTTTCTTCACCGCGTACACAAGCCTTTGCAGCTAAGCACCATTCACTCTCTTTCTAGGATATCCCAGGCGCAAGTTCAGGCCTTGACTCGAGACACGCAACTTCGCGCCTTACTTGCCCAGACCGCGCTTAGCAGTACCTACGACCAAGACGGAATTCCCTTACTTTTCTTAGCTCCGCCCAGCAGTCTAGTTGCTTGAATCTTAGGACACATATGCCTATTCTCTGTTGTTACACTCACCTTAGTAATGCTAGTCGCTTGGTGTGGGTAATCCCACCCTCTGACCTACCACGACTCACTACCCTGGCTACCGCGGATCCTACGACTCAGCTTCTCTTATCATATGCAAAAGAATCCCACGTGAGGCGCAAAGAAGGTTCGACATTCCGCTTTCTGAATCGGTTACATACACGGCCCAACAAATTCCACTCGATCCTCATGCTCTTTTCTTTCTTTTTTCAACACCTTGTAGATCGCTCGAGGGATGCGACAGAGAGCTTTATGCACTGTACGTGGGTGGGCGAAGAAGCTATCCCCGGGAAAGTCCCACTCTCACGTGGTCGTATCATTAGCTTTCCTCGCGCTTTGATTTTCGCATTTGACTGTCGCACCACATATACGATGCTCGAACGTCGTACTCGTTCAATTGCAGAAAGCGGAGCAGTGGGAATAAATTGGGCACATGCGTCCGGCAATTCCCATCGTATACAAAACCTCACTTTGTATGCAGGCCCACAACAACATGAGGGATTAGCATCTCATTCTAGTCTTGATCATCCAAATCAGCCCATTTGCCCTTGGTCACGCGTCAGGCGGTGATCGCTGGCGATATTGACTATTTGTGCTACACTCCAATTGCCAGCTGTATGTACGAAGATACATACTCCATGTGTAACCAACGAATCGTTAGCTAGCCCCTCCGAACAGGGACCATGCTTACCTCCCACGCTTTTCTGACTGGTGCGCGCAGCAAAGCCGTGGAAAATAGCGACAAGAAAAACATGAGTCATATTATCTTCTCATGGCTGATGACGAGTACTGTTTGAGAGTAATTGCACGGGTTGAGATGGGAAGAGGGCAGCAGGGAACATGCAAGCATGGCTCTTAGTAGGTACACGTCTACAGTACATGCACCACGCATTATGGATTCTACCACGTCGTTATTGTACCACCAATTCCCCCATGTCCATGTTCATGCTCTCCCGCCTCACTCGCCTCTCCTCCCTCCTCCAACGTCGACGGCAGATGTGTCCAGACAAAACACACCGAAATACCTCCGGGAATTGGCGTTCGCCGACCCAGCTGTTCTCCCACTCTTGTTGCCTTTTCGGTACTCCTTCTCGTTCCGTCCTTCGTCCGCATCATATTTCCAGATTGATGATCGACACCCCGTGTTATAACATCGATGACCTTGCCTCACTTTCTATGTCGGCACCAGGAACTGGGGACATACATACCCCGGCCCTCCCCCCCCCTCGTCTCGCGGCAGAGCACCGCCAAGCACGGAGTAGAGAAACCCTACACCTAGTCTTCGTGTGCGGAACGTCCAGAAAAACCGAGGCAGGGGTGTATACTATCTAGCTAGGATGCGTGTACAGAAAATCCGTATGGTATGGTATTGCGTGTAAAGTAACCCTTGTCGCTGCCTCGTTTCGAATTGAAGACATACGGTAAGGTTTTTCGGGAGGATGATGCCTCGTGTTGGGTACATGGTAGAGATTACATTGGTGAATCTGGAAATATACGCGATTAGTCTCGTTGGAGCTCTGCGAAAGAAAAGGGAAAGCTAAGATGCTTGTAGTGTCTAGGCTATTGCGATTATCAATTCTATCTGTGTAGGAGAAGCGAGAAAAAAAAAGACCCCGGGCTTTGGAAAGAGCGTTCATTGTTTGTTGTGACGGATGCGCAAAAACCTTTCTCACTTCGCCTTCTCTTTCGGGTCACCTCACTCGATGACTCTTTGTCCGGTCGGTTATTGCCACTCATTATTTCTCAACGCCTACGACAGCTACTCGCCCGTCCATTAAATGAACCCAAGAAAAAAACGACAATATGTAGTCTTGATGTTACCTCTTGGCCCGAAGCCATTCATTCTCTCGATGCCTAGGAGATAGCCGGAGCGCGTTAAAATCCACACTTATACTGTTCTTTCAAGGTTGTCCTGTCTTGCCATGAATATCGCCTTAAACTCTCACAAAGTCCAATAAACCAAGTGGACGACGGAGGAAAGCATAGACAAGACATGCAAAATTCCATAAAGCCAATAGTCACATTTAGTATGTGTCGTCGGGCTTACTCCTGCTCTTGTAAGCGGGCTACTTCCAGAAAAGAAGTCTTGTCCAATATATTTTAGGGTTCATACCATGGAGTGAATAGGGTGTATTGACAACTCTCTTCTTCCACAAGTCTTTCCTCGTACATGGATCTCCTGGGTACCATCACCACAGCCACCTACGTCACGAATCAATGGATATACTAATATCAGGCTTATCATAACATAATCAGAAATAAGCAGCTTCATCTGCCGGCTGGAGCGGGAGCCACAGAGGCGCGTATATCAAGTCCGCAGGTAAACCTTGCTTGGAAGAACCACCAACCACATGACCGACGGTGACATTTCCTAAGAAAGGCCAATAATAATATACACAGATTAATGCAGAACACCACAGAGATAGACTTCTGACGTGAGGAGAGCAAGGCCGCTTGTAGTGCTTACTCCTGTCAAAGGAACACGGCTGGCCATCCCTCTCCATCATACGATGACGTGACACGAACAGATGGATGATCGCGGCAGACCCGAACATCACATCCTAGCTCGCTCAAACTCTCAAACGCACAGAGCGGGTCCGCTTCGAAGAACCGACGCGCGCTCCCAGGATGGGCCCTCTCGGTCATCACGCAACCGTCGTTCGTCGGCGTAAGGCCCGCTTAGTGGCTGGGCTTTTTTGCATTGAAGCTGTCCATCCCCCTGGCACGGCCGACTCGGCGGAATTTAACTTCCTGAGTCGCAGGGTGATGAGCATTGGTCGTACTTGAGCATCAAAGTTCCGGATCGGTGTAGCATGCTAGTACTAGGTTAGATGGGGGAAGGCATAGTACTCTAATGTATGGCGTATGGACAGTGCGCTGCGCTTCTTTGGCCTGACAGCCGTTTGTGACAGCCGTTTGGTGTAGCCTGAGCGAACAGGCATCCAGCTGGACAGTGTGTGCATGTGTTTGGCGCGGGAATTGGCGTGCTGGTGTCAAACGTCTTTAAGCACGTGTGATTATGCTTTTGTTCGCGAAAGAATTTAGTGTTTACGCAGGCTGTGAAAGCATGACGCATGACGCATCATTGGTAGCTATAGTTTCCATTCGGTATAGTAATCCACTTGCACGAACACAGTCCTTTGGCTTACATTAAGACCAAGAATAGGGTATGCTCCGCGAAGGAAACTGCCTCGGCATACGTTGTATGCGGAACATTTTGTGTGGCTCTTTTTGGTGTTCAAGCCGAAGTCCAGCTGGGTAGCATCAATGGCTATGGGCTAGCGCTCTGAGTCCAATAGCTAGATAGAAGACACAGCGCTCCCTTGTGTATCTTTGTTGCTGCCCAAACTATGTCGTCCTTTCTGACCATCTACCATGCTTCTCGCACGAACCTACTATGTGTTATGGAGAGTTCCGCAGATGGGCTACTCGCCAATGTCGAAGGTTTAATGTCGGATACCACGGATGGAATCAATAAGAGATTCGACTTCGATAGCGCATGAGTAAGGCCTACAGGCGCCTGTACGGACTGTTTCTCAGCACGTCGTTGGCTTACTCTATTTGTTGCCACCAGAGGTCTGCTGGGCCGGTGTTCATTGCATGTCCATTTCATCATCATCGTAGTCGGCCGTGCCCGAGTATCCATTCTCCATCTCCTCTCGGTCTCGGTCCCTGCGCTGCTGTTCTCGTGAAGCGGCGATTTTCCTACTCAATATTAGCAAAGTAGCATTCTCAAGAGATGACATTGTTCAAACCTCAGCCCATCTATGACGCCAGTGATAAATGACCTGCCCTCTCCTATCTCCATACCCCCTACACCGTTCATTTTGAATCCACCCCCGGCATCCAACACATCTACACCACTTCTAAGCTTTGCCATGCGCACTTCCCTAAGCCCCCTCAATAACTTCCGTACATTGTCTGGCTCCTCGAAGTCGTCCGAGGCTGTCTCGAGCAGCATCTCGCCCAGCTCAAGCCAGTGATATGGCAAAGCATCTGGCGCCCCGTCCGCAGTGGAGTCAGGTAAGAAGGGAGGTGATATTGGGAGGGTATTGTTTGAAGGTTGTGGAGGTAGTCTTGGAGGCGGAGAGAAGGTCTCAGCATGTTCGGTCTCATGGTCGAGGATCGCAGTGAGAGAGTGGGTATTCAGCCATGGCGGAGGGAGGATATTCGCGCGTCGCTGTCGCTTCAGCAGGAGGGCGAGCCAGAGAGGTACATTGATTCGGTGGGGTGGATTGAGAGGTTTTATAGGTCCCTACTTATTTATCAGCATTGTGCAACTACATGAGACAGTATGCGCGAGGGTTTGTGGTGGGGTGTTGGAGGGGCATACGGACCCCAAGAAGCTCGAGACTCTCGAGTTTTTGGCGAGGTATAATGGTGATGAGTTCCATTTCGCACAAGAAGGCAATTTCTGGGGGCGTCAGCCCCGGCGGAAGAGGCAGCGCCATGTTGCGACGCGTTGCCTTGTGTCTTGAATTGTCGCCAAAACTGAGTGAAGACGCGCCGCGGGAAGTCGCCGACTTGGGACTAGCTCCTTCAGGAACATTTGCGTAGCATTGATTTCACCAACCTTCTCCCTTTTCCATAACCTTTGGTTTTTATTTTCCTAGGCAGAAAAGCATCCAATGGCTGCTGTATTGGAAACATGGTCTCTGACTGGTGCATTCGTCTTCATCACCTGCCTTACGGCCACGTGGATCGAATACGTATCCAATGGAGTACCAAAGCCCTATCTCGTGAGTATATAGGCTGTCGTAATATCGGGCTGCTAATAAATTCAGGATGAATTCTTTCATGTACCGCAAGCCCAGAAGTATTGCGAAGGAGACCATTCGTGGGATCCAAAGATTACAACTCCACCAGGCTTGTATAATTGAGTTACGCAATTAGTATACACAGACAACTTACTATTCGTTCAGGTATCTGGTATCCAAACTTTTCAAGCCTCTCCTAGGTTGCGAAACACGCTCATTGCGTATTCAAAATGCTGTTGCTCTGTGCGCCATACTACTCATGAGCTATCTCATCCTACGGTTGCTGCGTTTTCGCGACAATCCAAGCGAACCTTTGCGCCACGGCAAGGACATTTCTGAAAAGAACTCTTCCGCTGGTGGTTCAGCCTCATTCGCTGATGCCCACTCTGCCCTGAACATTGCCCTCTTCCCCCCTCTCTTCTTCTTCTCTGGGCTATACTATACCGATGTGATGTCTACTTTGACTGTATTGTTCGCATATACTGCATATCTGGCGAGTCCCCGAACATCCTTTAGTCCCATTCATGGTGCTGCTGTTATATTTTCCGGCATCATTGCATTGTTTTTTCGACAGACAAACATTTTCTGGGTAGCCGTCTTCCCAGCTGGACTTGCTGTCATAAACGCACTCAAGGCAGATACACCCTCGACCACCTCAAACACCCGTGACATTGCAGGAGTTCTACAAAAGAGTTGGGAAACGGGGACTGTTTTTGATCCTCCTGCACAAGATGCTGAAATCCAAGGTTCGCAAGACCGCATCCAGTCAAAGATGGAAATGACTAATGATGTTTAGATATACTCATCTTTCTGCTTTCTACAGTCGTCGCTGCTCTGAGCAAGCCTCTACTCGTATTCAAGGTTGTTTTTCCATATGTAATCATCCTGATCCTGTTCGCCGGTTTTGTTGCGTGGAATGGCAGTGTTGTTCTTGGTAAGAACTCGAGGTGCATTTCGAGTCTAATAAAGCTAACATCAGTAGGTGATAAGTCTGCACATACAGCCACAATACACCTCCCACAAATGCTGTACATATGGCCCTACTTGGCGTTCTTCTCTTTTCCACTTCTGCTAGGGCCACTTCTCAGACCCGTTGTCCCGTTACTACCAAAGCCAGTCCGAGATCGCTGTGACAAAGTGCTGAGCGCTTCTACTTATGGTCTCCCATCGCTCCTCGCATCCAGCATATTCCTTACCTGGGCCACGCTCGCTGTTCACTTCAACACCATCATTCATCCGTACACCTTAGCCGATAACCGACACTATGTGTTTTACGTATTCAAACTGCTCCGACTATATCCGGCATTGAGATACGTTGCAGTGCCAGTTTATTTTGTCTGCGCATGGTCTGTCGTCAAGGCTCTAGCTACTCTAAGAAGTGCTGCACCTACAAGAAACGATAGTTCACCAAAGGAGAAAAAAGATGTTGGTTCCGCTCCTGTGCAGGTAAACACTGAGTCTTGTCGAGTCAGCTTTGTCGTCATATGGCTAGCTGCAACTGCTCTCTCCGTAATTACCGCACCTCTAGTTGAGCCACGATATTTTATCCTTCCATGGGTTATTTGGCGACTGCACGTCACACGTAATGTGGTTCCAGGTGCTGAAGCACTATCGTCGTCATTCTCGAAACCGACATTCGATATACGCATGGTGTTGGAGACAATTTGGCTTCTTCTCATCAACTTGATCGTTTCGTACGTTTTCTTGTACCGAACGTTTACGTGGCCGAACGAGCCTGGCAATTTACAGCGCTTCATATGGTAATGTCGGGGTATCTCCATATGTACGAAGCGTGTATCGGTGCAGGGATAGTCGACCCAGTCGTCATAACGTACGAAAGGATCTTCATCCACAATCAAGTTTTTCGAGTACGGGTACCCACTTCAAAACATACAATTTTGCGCTGGCTCATCGAACCCACGCCACTCAGACATAGTTGGAATGCCAGAGGAACCTGTTTCGCAATCGATGAAGCTGTATTAAAGACAAAGGAAAACTCTCCTCGTGATAGACATCCAGAGATACAAAAACAGATACAATTGCATCGACACATATTGATACAACGCCTTGCCCCAAATGATACTACGTTGTTCGTCCGAACAGCAAAAACGCCCAGCTCCTTCTGACTTTAGTCTCGTAGACTCTGGCAAATCTTACACAACAGCACCTGACCCAACACCATGCCCCGTTTTTTTCTTGTTCTCCAACAATGGTTCTTATTTTCTGCGACATCGTCTCAGTGTATCCGCGCACTTCCGAACAGGGTGGCTCATCTTGCCTAGGCCTCATGACAGCGCTTAGTGCTTGCCATGCTCATCGTTTCCCATGGTCAACCTCAGGACAAAGTTGACAATGACAGCAGCAAACAGGGCAATGGTGAGGATGGTAGGACCCAGCCTGTCATCGAAGCCGCCCTGGCCCCTCAACCTGATGCTCCTGGCGCGCCAGTGGAAAGTAAACAGAGCGTAAATCATGGCCATCATGGCAACGAGGGTGAAGAGGCCAGCAGAAATCTTTCCGATCTTGTCGCCAAAGTTAAGAAGGCCGATGGCGAGACCGCCGAGGATAACGGTGAAGTTGAGCCATGAGAGGAAGGTGCGCTCGTTGGCGAAGAAGACCTTGGGCTCGACGCGGGTGGGAAGGGCGATACGCTTGCCTGGAGGGACTGTTAGGAATGCGACACGAGTAGAGGGCGGTATTTCAGGACGCGAGCTTACCCGGCGCGGTCTGGAGGAGAGGTTGGGTAGACATGACGAAAGAGGTTGTTGTATAGCCCCACTGGCGTATCGCAATGAAAAGCTCCTGGGCGGATTCCTGTGCTGAAACGAGTGCGCAATTGGCGAATGCGGTGCGAAGGAAGAGAGGGCGCAGCTTCAGCAGTTCTCGGCAGGAATAACAAAGAGGTAGGAGAATGCAAAAAGCGCGGCAGAAATAATCAGTGCTTGTTCTCGACTTGCGGGTCAGTCGCGATGAACCCAGTTGCAGACCCATGCTCCAAGCAAGCACCGGTCTGCAGCCAATGGCGAGGCAGCATGCGCCCATGTGACGAGAGCGAGTTGCGCGCTCCTGATTGGCTGGCGGGTGCAGCGCAGGAGCTGGAGTGGCCCGACCGGCCGCACCTGCATGGACTCCTGCGAACAAGCAACCACGTTGGCATGCGGGCACTGACCTCGACGCTAGCTCTCCCAAACACGTAAACACGCTTGCTACCACAGCCTCACCACCATACACTCTATCCGTCCCAGATCCAGTCAATCTCCACACTCTGCGCAACCCCTGCTTACATTGCTACTAACAAATCCTCCATCACAATGGCTGTATGTGCCCTTTTGAAATCGCAGAGGAGCTTACTAACACCACAGCAACAGGATCATTCACCGCTTCCTACCTCTGAGCTGCAGCAGATTGCTCAATCCGTAAGCACTCTCCGGAACCTGGCATTCGAGATCCTGTGACATAGACTGACCGTCTGAACCAGGCCTGCGAGCAAGCCGTTGGATCCGCCACATCATACGACCACACCAAAGTCGGCGAGTGGAACAGCGAGATCATTGTAAGCCCCCCGTCTTCCCCAAGATGACAGTCTCGAGTTTCCGACAACTAACTCGCCTGCTCTCAATAGCAACACATCCTGAAGACGCTCATCAGCAAGACGACGCCCGCCTCAGATTCCTCGAGCCCTGACGCTCCCTCGCAACCCGCCTACAAGTACATTGCCAACAGCACCGTCATCCAACACCACGGCAACTCGCCCGCCGACATTGAGAAGCAGGGCCGTCGCGGCATGCACAGCGCTGTCGGCGCCTTCTGGAACAATGAGAAGGACGGAACATACACGTACAAGTGGGAGGCGGCTGATAGCAAGGGCATGGACATTGTCATCACCATTACCTGGATTGCTATCTAAAAGGCGAAAAAAAAGAAATTCCGACAATTGTTGGTGAAGAAAGTGGAGTTTTCCTTGAGTGGAAGATCGACTTGGTAACTCTGTAGGCGGAGAGAAGGAGTGAGCAAGGCCATGCGGGGAGATGGCTTGCTGAGAGAAAAGACAAGTGAAATTGTTTGAACTCCCTATGTGGCTTGGAGACGCCTCTTGTCCGAGTACTGCATTTCCTTGTGTTGCTTCTCCTTTTCCTCATAGCTAGCGGCGTTGAAAAAGCTCAAAAACAGCGAAATTGATACCTCTTACCTTGAAAGTGTAGCCCCTCCCTTCTCCAGTCTGATCACATGGTTAAACAGCCAAGACCTCGTATCGATGTCATGCATAGAAGTGGAGATTGGTGTATGTGTATCCACAAGGAAAGTGTGGATAGCATGGTTGAACATGATGCGTATTTTCTACTGTATGTGTATATAAAGATTTCATCTCTTCATTTCTTCGTCTACATGAAACGTCATGGCCTCATACGGCTCGTTCATGCTACGCACTTCCCCCATCAACCCATCCCACCCATGGAAGCGCAATGCAACCTATCAAAAAGCCTTCCCCGCAAGGCACAAAACGGCAGAGGTGTATATCAAAGTACTCAAGTGTTAAACAAGAACACCGACAAGATGATTAACAAGCACAAGCAAGAAACATAATTTTGGGAAACAACAAGGAAACGAGTTTAGGCATCCGCCTTGGGACTCTCGGCCTGTGTGCCCACGCCGTCTGTGTGTGTCGAGCTACTCCGTCCGCTGGTAGCCTGCTCACGCTTGTTCAGCAGTGCCTTGAGCTCGTCTGTTGTGCTCTTGCCGCCGCTCTTTTCGGTGATGAGGCTCTTGAGCCAAGCATTCTCGGTCTGCAGCTGCTCAATCGTGGCTTCGAGCTTGGCCACCTTCTCCTGTGCCTCCTTTTGCGATTGCTCAAGGGCCTGCTCACGTTGCTTCTTCTTGATGCGGAAGCGGGCGCTTGCAGCTGTGTTGCGGCGGCGCTTGTCCTCTTCAGCTGCGATGCGGGCATTCTCATCAAGCGACTGGGGCATTACGGGGGCGCCATTGTCGATCTTGCGCTTCTTGGAGGCTTGGTCGTAGCCCTGTGCGATGGGTGACACGGAAGCGTTTGGTGAAGCGAAGCTAGGTGCGATTGGGTAGTGGTTGGGTTGGCTGTGTGCGAGCGGCAGAGCCGGATCAAAGGGCCCTGTGGCAGGGAAGTTGTTGAAGTCGGTGAAAGGAAAGTCGCCTACAAGCAGGTCCAGGTCAGCCATGGCTCAAGAGGATCATCATCAGACAACAGCGGGGGAGTCTCGAGGTGGATAACCTGCCCCAGACAGCACAAGGCGTTGCGTGCTTGGGACCATGCTTAGCAACAGGGCTGCATGTGCCTGAGGTCCTCTGAGTGGTTGGCTTGTGTAGCGTGGGGGTTACAATGCAGGCGACACAGCATGGCAAGAGGGGTTGGCATGCGCCTTGCCCGTCTGCTATTGGTCGGCGTCTGGCAGACATATTACATGGCGGCTGCAGCGTGCATTTGTCGACGAGGCCAGGCCATTGCGACAGAAAACGGCCGTGAGAACAATGGTGAATGACTTACCGTTAAGGTTGAAATCCATGTTTACACTGGCGGCTGGCTGGAACCCTTCGGTGGTCTTCGGCGGCTGTGATGACTCGTTGTCGAAATTGAGGTCGAAATTGCCAGAGGTGCCGAAGTCGACGCTGCCGCTGTGGGCGTTGCTGACGTCAAAGAAGTCTGCGTTCAGGAAGTCGGAAAAGTCGTCGACTGGTGCGGGATCGGCGAGCAGGTCCTGCTGTGGCGATGGCTGGTTGAGCGTCGCGATGTACTGGGACACGTTGGGCCCTCGCTGCCCCTTGTAGGATGACATGGGCGTGATGCGGTGTTACGGTGTTGCAGTCAACAGCGGAGATGGAGTGAAGTTGCTCGAGTGTCTGATCGGGGCCACAGCTGGGGGTGGGCTTCGGAGGGGTTTTAGGACCGGCCAAACCCGCGTTGAGCAAAGCGGGTCCGATTACGCTGGTATGTCGTCCTGTTCCGGCAAGGCTGGACGCTGAAACGGCGCCGTTCAGTGGGTCGCTGGCCTGATGTTGATTCTGTGCTGCCCAAGGCCTGCGAACATGTGCAAAAAGAAAGCGAAGGTTGTGTGGGAAAGTGGTGACGTTGAGTGATGGTCGAAAAATACGCAGGGCGTTCGGATCTCCCGCGGAGGAATTCTAGTCGCTGTTAGCGGTTTGCAGCGAAGCCGCAGTCTGGCCGAGACTGACCCCACGTGCGTCTGGGGCACCGCACCTCGGGATCTAATGCCCACACTTGTTGTCGTATATCTGTCAAAACTTGGTGTGGACAATGGAGAAGAAAGAACCTCTTCCTTTGCGCTACGAAAACAAGATACATGTACACATTGCCAGGCTTACACTGTCTTTTGCGCCCTTTGCGTGGACTTGCCGCATTCAGAGCCCTGAATTTCTAAGCAGTGCCGCCCACGCTGTCCTCTAGCGAATCACGCGGCCCCCGGTTGCGCCGACTGTTCTCCACCCATTCATGGCCGCCGTAGCATCGACGACGGGAACCGATGTACAGAGTAAGTATATAGAGTAGGAAGAAGATTCCTTCTAATGCCCTCACCGAGAAAGCGCCGGATAAGCATTTGAGCTCTGCATTTTGTGTGTCAAGAAGAAAACAACACGCCTTCTGCAGATCCTATATACATGTTCGAGATATTCTTGTTCAGCCGGTGCCCAATACTACCGTGTGATCGCTTCTACAGTCTTGTTTGTAATCCGATATTGTGCAGTGGGTAAAAAGAATTGGTCAGCTTCACTGGGATGCGGGGCTACGAAGTAACTCCGCGCCTGCTCTTGGGTGCAGATACAGCGCCTAAAAAATGACTGTTACGCTACACGATTATCTAAAATCAGCGACAACACCAGCCTCGGCAGATTACTCGGGAGCAATGCTGAGACAACGACAAGAAGCTGAGCAGTTCGACGATGACTGCGTTTTTACATCGATGACACATGCAGACTTGCAAGCAGCTTGGGGCCATCCGCAATGCTTTCCTACAGCATGCATGCGAATTTAAACAGTCCAAACGTACCCTTGCATGTCAGATCGGCCTCTCAGATGGCCGCAGACCCTTTTTCTTCAAAGTGCGTGGGAGTGCTTATGGTAAGCTGTACACTCGTCTCAGGATAGACGGGATGGGTCGTGTCACGTGGCAGCAGGGTTAACGCGTCTGACCGCTTGAGCGCGACACTCCCTGGCTACTATCGATAAACGCTTCTACCATCAACAACCGTTCGACCCCTCCCATGCCGACAAGCAAAGCACAGATGCAATGGCTGCCGCCCCGGACTACAAGAACATCCCCCACTCGCACCGCCTGCCCGTAACCCACCGTGACGTCCAGCGCACCTTCACCAAGCTCTCCCGCCAATCGCTCATATCCCTCGCACTGCAATGGCTCAGCAAAAAGAACCGCGACTTTTGCAAACCCTTTCTCCTCGACGATCGCACAAAAGAGGACGACGACGAGACATACGAGCCAGCGCAGAGCCATGAAGTGCTCCAGGAGGTTTACAAGCAGCTAGCTGGACGCAAAGGTGGTCGGAGAGAAGTCCTGGATCGCATACTCGAGGGAGACTGGAGACACGGCATATCCATGTACCAGCTAGCCACGGCAGAGATACAATACCTGCTCGATCATCCCAACGCCTTGCGCTGGACAGCGAAGCGCCTTACCAAGATACCTAATGCGCGATCGCCCATCACAGACATGGAAGTCACAAACGAATCTGACCACCTCCCCCGATTCCAAGCGCAAACCTTCATGTCAAATCTGGCGAGAGAATTGACGCCGCTAATGAAGGCCCACTACCTCATTACGCGGGTCAAGACTTCGCCTATGACAATACTTCGCGTCTACATACACGATTCGCCATATAGCAACGAATCATCTCTGGCGGTTGACTCCAGTAACGCAGACCACGCGAAAGCCGTCTTTTTCATATGGCCCAATGGCTCTCCCTTTGTATATTCCTCGCTGGCGACACTGACTGGTCAAGTGGTCAGCGACGATGGGCGGCATCTGCGAGAAATTGTACAGCAGGCAATACCAAAAGCCTTCTCAAGGCCTTCTGCACGATACCAGTTGACAGGCACCAACTTTACAACCAAGTCACTCGACGCACTTTTGACATACCGTGGTCCGGGTATGAGCAACGCCGCAGCAGGTGGTTGGAGCATCTTTCAAGACCATAGTTTCAGTCAGAACGCTCTGGACTTCATCACCACACAAAAAGGCGACAAGCATGAGAGGTCTCAAGGCGACAAGGGCAGTGCAGATGGTGCAAGTAAGGCCGGTCCAGGGAGGCCGAAACGACCTTTGGACGACAAGGAGTCTCCGGAATCTAAGCGCCGGAAAGAGGTAGCTGCTGGCCGCTTCGGTACCTCAGCGCGGCCAGACGATGGCCAGGGTCTTGAGCGAGTCGAGGTTCGAATCGACGACCCATTCCCAGCTACTTCAAAAGGTGGTCATAGCGCGCAAGTGGGGAGCGAAACATCCGCTCGTGCAGCCCAGACCGCACAGCGGCCACGACGTGGTCGCCCTTCTCTTCTCGAGAGAACCGAAGAAGACCTGGAGGAGATTGAGAACGAAGACGGCTGGGTGCCAAATGTGCGCATTACCTTTCAAGGCACTCACGTCTTCGCTGGCATGAGGCATCTGGTTGAAGAAGGTATTGTAGACGGTGAGAAGATGCCAGGTTGGATGACTGGCGAAGCAGGCGTCACGATAGGGTCAGTCAAAGACGGACGGATACGAAGCAAAGACGGCGTCCCAGGTGTTTGATGAACTTGCAAAATCTTCAATGCGCGGCGCTCTTAGGTGTTTGATATCGGTATACCCATCATTTTGCGGCGTATGGCTTTGCTTTGTCCTTGTGTAGAGACAACCGCAGTTTGCAATGTTTCTACAGCCATTGCAGTTTCGCAGTTTTTCGGTCGTACTGTCGGCGTCGAAGATCTCAACAGTATTCTTTCCCTTGGGCTACGTGTGCTATGGCCTATATTTACTTTTCAGCTTCTCTAGCAGACGTCGTCAGCACTGTTAGCTTTTCCAGCGCCTTCCGAGACGCGCCGCAGGTCGCATCTCAACAAGCTCATTGGTACTATACCAGGCAGTCATGACAAAAAAGACGCACTCTTCATGAGGCATAATTCGCTCACTGTTTATCTGTGAAAATAGCTCAAACACGATCTCTACCCATGGTACCAGACCGGCCGGACCTTTTTCGAACTCTTACAAAGCATATTGCATGCAAACCATCAATGTGAATTCGTCTCTCTGGGAAGCAGCTGAGTATTGTAGTTACGAACACACATCCAAATTCCCCATAATCCAGCAATTGAGCCTCATGTGGCTTGCCTGTCCTTCTCCGAACACTTTTCTTCACCAACGCTTAAGCCACGTCATCCAGGCCGCCTCGGCTCGGCCCCAAGGCGTTTTCACGCGCCACAGCTAGTCCTCCTAATGGCTAGTTCGGCAAACCCGGAAAAGAACCAAGCCCGATATACGCCTGGGCCGTGTAAGCCTGACCTCTAAGTTGATGTCATTTCTGCAGCCTTGCGTCCGTCAGGCCAAAATACGCTGCGCGGATTGGGTGTGGCGCTCTGTGGCTGGTGCACGGTCTGGCGCAGGATGCAAGGGTGGCTTTGCCGGTTTGCCGGTGGAGCGACAGGGACCCAGTTGAGGCTGACCGCACCTATCGTATGGGTTTGCACCATGCCGAGAAGCGTCATGTGGTCTTGTGGTTGCGGCCTATTTGAGCAGTAAAGCGTGTATCTTGCGCGTCGCTAGATGTGGCTTGACCGGGGGAAGAGGGAAAAGTGGGGTGAAGCCGATGGATAGGTACAGATGTGCCTGTGAGATTGAACGACCTCCCCCAGCAAACAACCGGTGACCCTTTCTTGTCCCCACCCTAAGAAAAGCTCGGGACTTACGCTCTGCATTGCTGAAGATAACAGGTCTTGGCATGTCAAAAGGGAAAAATCCAACACATATAAAGTTAGGTGAATGTCCCCCATGTAAGCTTCTTTTGCACTGCCACATCTCGCACACACCTTTCTTATGCCAAAGTCATACTATAGCAATAGCATCTATTTGAGCGATACTATTCCTATTTCGGAACAAACATACTACTACCAACCACACCAAGCCCACTCGCTCATCAGCCAAGATCCCCACGCCATAACCTTCTCGACATCGTCGCCTACCACACTGCCGATGACAGACCACCACGGCCACAGCATCGACATCCGAGACTTGGATGCAAGACTAGCTCGTGTTGAACACCTCCAACACCAGCACCAGCCACAACAACAGCAAGAGGACTCGTCTACCAACGAGACTACCAGCCATGGAGGTTCCCAGCGACGTGCCCGACCCCCCCTCGAAACCTCACTGCTCCCCCGCTTCACCAAATCCTCCACCATGTCGACTACATCTACGACCACTTCTTCCGCCTCAGCAACTACCCACCTGCACCCTGAGAGCGTGGGCCTCGCTCCCGGCGCATTCAGCAAGCCGCGGGTACCAAGGCGCAGTCGGCGCGAGACATTTTCCAGCGCCCACAGCGGCCGCAGTACTAGGGGCGGGCGAGCACGCAGCGAGGACGGGCACCAGCAGCAGGAATTCAGGTACTACGGGCGCCACGGGAACCAGTGGCTTTTCAACGATTTCAGTGTCACGGAAGCCGTGGCAAGGGGCGTTAGGAGGGTTTTTAGCGGAAGCAGTGGAAAGGACTGGTACGAGGAGAGGAAGTAAGGAGTACTTAGGGAGATGGAGAGGTAGATTTAGGAATAAGGAATCGTTATGGGATATAAGAAACAACTTTATATGTGCTTGTGAGGTGTGACTGTGATTGCGACTTAACTCTCGGTTTGGTCCATTTCGTGTGATTAAAAATATGATATGGGCATTTCAAACCGCCCAATGAATTGACACGTGTACTCAACAGATGCACATGAACATGGAAACATGAACCGATGAGTAAGAATATCGTTATACTTTTCTCTATATAGGTTTCGTGTATGTCTACAATAGAGGTATGTTCGTATCGGGCGTCATGCATGCTTGCAGAACCACCCATGTTGTGCCGCACTACGCCATTTGGCGAGCTGGAAAGATATGCCAAAAACCAACGCCTCGCTTGCTAGAAGAAGAAAACATGATGATAATGATAACAATGCGAATTGCTCTTTCGTAGGTTCATCGTCGCTTGCCCGTCAAAGGGAAAGCTGTGATCCATGCTGTTTCGCCAATAATGTCCGGGTCCGCCTCTATTTGAATAGTTATGTCATCCGCAGAAAAGTCGTTGTTTACCGCCGTCGTCGAGGGGAGACGCAGCATCTAGCCACGCTTCCAGAACTGATGTTTCTTCTTTGGTGCTTTTTCGGCTGTGCCCGTGCTCTCCATTTGATATGCCTCCTCACTGCCTCTCTTCTTGCCCTTCTTGACATCCCTCCTGGATGCACAGCAGCAGCACAGTCCCGTCTGCACTAGCCATGCGAAAATGGCAAAGGCGCTAGCCACCCACATAAAGGCAAACAGCGTCGTCCCAATCTCAGCCCCGATGTTGAGCTCTGCCACGCCAGTAATAGTGTTGCGAAAGATGACAAACATGACGGTTGCAATGACCGAGGCGACGGTGACGAAGAGGGCGTTCAGGAAGGCGAGAATGGCGACGGGAAGGGCGAGCCAGCGCGTGTAGACGGAGATGGGCATGACGAAAATGAGGACAAACGAGAGGACAGTGCCGGTAAGGAAGAGACCAAACATCCAGTTGGAGACGAGATGGATGAGGTCTAGGATGTCGTTGATGTTTGCAGGGAGATTGACTAGCGGACATGGTTAGTTTGCCCTTGGATTGCTAACAGCATCGCACAACTTACTGGAAGCTCCCGCGAGCAGCTCGTTGCGCAGAATCTCAACGGGGTTGAACCAATATAGCGTCGTAGGCTTGCTGCAAAAGGTCACACCCTCACCCCTGTATCCCTCGCAAAAGCCCCATAGTCCGACCTGGTAGAAATCATGAAGACCCAAAGTCTGGGCAATCGTGTTGATCAGGGCAAAGTTGGGAACCGTAGCAGGTACAATGTTGCTCAAGTCGAGGCGGAGAAAGTACCAGTTCTTAATGACGGGTTTGTTGCGTACGCCGGCAATGTTGACCAGGATTAGGAAGATAAAGGTGACAAAGAGAAAAAAGGAGGTTGCGAGCGCCCATCTTTTGCGCCGGCGAGTCGCGCGCTTGACTTGCTCTCTGCTGAGTTCGGGGACGACGGTGGGAGATGTGTCGTGCGTTACGGCTGTATCGTCGGACGTGCGGTTGTGGGAAAAGAGCCGCATGGTTAGGTTCATGCAGGTGTGGCTGACGGGTGTGGCGCGTGCGTGTGTATGCGTGTACTTGTGTGGTGTTAAGAGCAGGAAAAGAGATGGATGCAATAACAAAACAATCGAAGACTTGAAGCGGTGACGGCGACTATGAAACCAGGCAGTCGAGAGTGGAGAAAAGCCCACTAAGAGGGCGCAGAAAGTCGATCGAGACCAAAGCCGACCTCATACGCGCGTGCTGCAGCAGCGCTCACAAGTTTTATGGACCCCTTGCGAGGATCTCGCCCCCATGACGTATACAGCCACTAAAAACAGTGCTAGACGAAGGCGCGAGCCACACAGGCGTCATGGGCAGTTGGGCTCTTGCCGACAACACCAGACACGACACGACATGCGGCTGAAGCACTGGCGTCAATACGCTTGCAGTCCCCGCTGGCCGCGTATGCCTGTCTATTGGACACGCGGCGGTCTGTGTGGTAGGCGAAGGCCCCGAGTACAGTACGATATATCAATATGGGGGCGGATCCTTTGTGGCTGTGTCGGGAACCACAAAACACAAAACGCACAAAGGGCTTCTCTATACACCAATGTTCACCATGTCAGTCAGATTTGCGCGGCTAACGGCAGGGCGCCGAGTGGATGATCTGCATTGATAGGTAATTGAGCGTGGTGCGACAGGGGCAGAAACGCTGCGGGCATTGGCACCAACACTAACTATAGCTCCACAGCACTCATGCCTGGCATTGGGCGGTCTGGATCACGGAGGTCATGGTTTTGCTCCCAAGATGCATCACTCAATCCCAAGTCCATCAGGACAGACTGCTCGTGTATAGTGCTTTTGAAATGCCTCTTGCTCTCCATTCGTCTATATGTTTTGCTCGAATATTTCACAAGTCAACTCACGGTGCTGGCCACCGTGCTGGTCAATCACCAAGCCACCGCTGTCTCAAGTCTCCTCGCCAACCTCTCTCCTCACCTCCACCTACAAGAAATAGAAATTAGACATTGGTAACGCCGGTCCCTCGCTGAATTGCCCTAGAAATGAGTATAATCTGCCGGCCTACAAAGACCGCGATAGAAAGAGTAAAGGAAAGGGGAGGCTTGCATGCCCTTGGTAGCAACAAAGACCACGAGACGACTTGTGCAGCCAACGCACGCTATCTTCGTGCCACAATACCACCAAACTTGTCATGTACAGCGAATATGGCGTATGTTGCCCAAACAAAAAAGAAACTTGACATGGAATGCGCTTTTGCCGTGGGGTACAGGTAGGGTGACAGAAAGCTCTGCCAGCGAGCTGGTTAATATCAGTCATCATCAATGGCTCTTGCTAGAATCGCCACTGTTTAGGCATTCGTCACCATGTTCATCCTAGGCCTTAATTGCAGAGCAATGTCGTCCTTGGTGCCCATGATTTCCCTCGGTATCCTGCTAACCCGGTTGGCTCCACTGCGGACTGCAAATCGACCAGCAGCCGAGATGCCAGAGCGGTTCGAGCGGATAGAACCAGCGTCTGAGCCGCTGCCGGCAGGGTCGCGGATACGGCCTGGTGGAGCAAAGTCAAGTGCAGTAAAGGTGCCAGACTTGCGCATCAGATGGGGACTCGGCAGCACTGGAAGCTCGTCATACGAACCGACCAGTGGTGTGTGAGGGCGTACCGAAGGGCTGTAAGGCCTGGCGTTACCAAGTGGACTGTCTGGTCGCATACCGTTTTGCCTATCACGGAACGAAATTGGCGGTGCGAAATCGGCAGCATCAAAGACCATGGAGTTTTCATTGAGCTTAGCAGGGGTTGGGAGCGATGACAGAGCGGCAGGCGGTGGCATGGGCTTTCTGATCTGCGGCGGTAGACGTCCGCTCATCGAGGACATGTTACGAGGAGGTTGGTAGTGGGATGAAGCCATGGAGCCATTGGACATGTGGTGTGGACCACGTGGACCAGTAGCCGTGTTGCTACGGAATCGAGGAGGTGCGCGAGGAGGGGGAGTCATAGCCCGACGAGTAATGGGTTCAGCAAACGGTGCGTTGGGCTGAGCAACGACAAAGTTACCAGTGCGTGGGTCAAAAACGGCACCGTCCTGGTACTCTGAGCCGTAGTCTTCAACATAGTCGGCGTACTGGTGTCCACCGGCAGGCTCAGGCTTGGACTCGTCAAAGTACTCCTTGTAGAAAGATCGAATACGGTTGGCACGCTCCTCTGGGTTTTCCATGGGATCTTCGGCGGGCATAGGACGCAGGCTCATAGACAGGCGGTTGTTGTTGCGAGCAAAGTCATCCACGCCGAGGCCGACGTTCTGTGGACCGGTCGAGTAGCGGGGCTTGGGTGCGACAATGGCTGGCTGGTCGCTGTTGCGTGGAGAAGGCGGGGTGATCTCGAAACCATCGCCGTAGCTGGAGGTGCTGATGATGCTGTGTGTGTTGGTGTTTTCTAGGGCAGCGGCCTGCGACTGGACACGGGGCAATGCTGGGATATCGTTGGACGTTTGAACAGGCGACTTGCTGACTTGCTTTTCAGTGACGGGAGGTTCGGGGATAGAGATAGTCGGAACAGTAATGGGCTTAACAGAGGCATGCTGGGTTATGGGTTCAGAGGGCGAAGCGGCAGGGGCAGGGGCAGGCGGAGCAGGCGAGGCGGAAGGTGGTTCCTGTTCGTAGCGCGGGTTCAACGGGCTCAGAGGGATTCCAGACTCGATGAACTTGCTATCCGGTGATCTGCTGCCATCAGGGGACAGAGACTCGCTGCGGACTGGAATAGACGTTGACATTCTTTGCGCATTCTGGAGGAGACCGGCTTGGAGACCTTCCTTCCTTGTTCCCACGCTCGATGAAGTGTGCATGGAACCGGTAGCTCCGCGGCTCTGACTGCGCATGCTCTGGTCATCCCTCATGTAGGCGACTGGTCCATAGGGGTCGTGTGGGTCATGCTGCGAACGCGAAAGCGAGTGGAACGACTCGCGAGAGCCGTGTAGGCCAACAGGGAGGATGTATGGGCTTCCAGCCTCAATCGATAGACCGCGGTCGTGGCCTCCAGAGATTTCCTTTTCTGAGATGGCCATCTCGGGGCCTCCCTTCCTGCCGCCCTTGGGTGTGACACCTTCCATGCCCCAATCGTGCGACTTGTACTTGTCTCTCTGGTCTTCCTCCCTGAGCTTCCGCTTGTTCCGACGGTGCAAGAAGGCGAGCACAACAGCAATGCCAACAATAGGTACACTGGACTCTGTTAGCATAGTCGGAGATGCGGCGGTACATGACCTACATGATAGCCAGGGCGATAGCCAACGTGGGCACTTGGGTCGGCTTCGTGCAGCCGGGTTCGCTGCTGCTTGTGCATTTTATTGTGCTACGGGGAAGGAGAACGCGGTCTGGCTGTGAAACTTCTTGGATGGTTCGGCTTGCGCCGCTGGCAGGCGAGCCCAGGTGTTGTGTGTCGTCGCGCACATGGAGGTGCATGTGGTGGTGATGTGAGTGCGGCATGTTTCCAAAACCCCCTGTCTATACAACGTCGTAACCAAGAGTGGTAAGGATGGACCCAACGCGGATGCTGATGCTTGACGGCAGGGCCGATGCAGGTGATGGAGTGTTTAAGGTGTATGTATTAACAACGTAAGGTCGTAAGTCAATCGTGACTGCTGATCAACGGAGTGTACATGTAACGAGGGAAAGGACGGGAGCGAGCGACGGCTGGTACCGATGCGAACAAACGATCTCGGGGCGCAAAAAAGGAATGACTGGGGTAAGGAGTGATGGAGCTACGAGATTCGTTGCTGAGGGCGAACACGAGGGTTGCTGAAAAGAGTGACTGGCCCACGAAGAGGTGAGGTTGAAAGGAAGAAGGCGGATGGGCGCGAAGGGTAGATGAGGCGGCGCGAGGAGCCTGATCTCCGGTGCTGGCATAGCGGGCCGCTGATTGGCTGGGGGGCCAGGCCTTGGGGCGGACTGGGCCAGTAATGCCGAACGACGTGAAGGACAGGGCAGGGGTGCTGTTCTAGCGCGGCCAAGCTGTTTGACCTGGGTAATTGCACTCCTACCCAGACGCTCGCATGCGGCTCGGGCAAGCGCCATCCCCCCTCGCGCGCCCGTCGTCTCGCAATCGATAGAGCTGCTCTCGTCGTACCGCTCCCAGCGGCACATCCACCGCCCTCTGCACCAGAGCTGCCCCTAACCGCGTCCAGGAGAAAACCGCCGCCGTTTGCTCTCGCTGCGTGCTGATCGCGCCCCATGCGGAGCGCCTAGCACCCATCCGACTGCTCTAATGCAGGAACCCTTTTAGAAGCGGCCCTCTGATTCGCCGCGCCCCAGAACAGCAGATTGGCGACTAGGGGTGCTGCCTGTCCGCTCCAGACCACACAGCTGCCCCATCCCGCCCTCACCCCCTGAGGCCTTATTTTGGACGCTCCGTCTCTGCGAACTGTCCTGTCATGGTTTCTGCCATCGTCTTCGTATGCCACCGGTAGCCCCAGCACGATGCTCCTCGCCTCGCCTCGCCATCCATGCTGTCTTGCTCCCGAGACCATCGGGCAGCCCCGTACGTAGAGAAAAATTCCTACTCCTCCTCTCCTTTTCCCACGGCCCGGCACAGCCCACACCGGTCCAGGCAATAGGCGCTCCACGCTCTTTTCATTTCCGCGCAAAAAGCGGCCGGGCGCACAGATTCTGCACGACGTGTGGAGTCGTCTCTGGATGCGGGCTATCCCCGACGCCGCTTATCAGCAGCCAGCCGGCGGGACGCTCGCCATTCATCTGACTGTTCTGCAATCGCCCCCCTTGTGCTTATGAGGCTTTGTGGTGGTTCCCAATGACGCGTCCAAGCCCTAACGTCGAACCGCTCCCTTTCCGCGATTCATGCCATTCTTCACGTTTCTCGATCCTGCTAGGCCATTGTTGAGGCTGGTGAGCAGCCAAAGGAGCCCTTCATCTTGTTCACCGCCACCCATGATCGCCATGCAGGATCCCTTCATATCTGTAAGATTACTTGTTCTTCGCCAGCTGGCATGGTTTGATCAACTCATGGTTCCTGGCATAACGAGCCTTCCTTGATCATGGCCCGATGTCTTCGCTTGGATAGCGGAATCGTGCCGGAGTGAGGTCATTATTTGATGCTGGGGTACCCTCACCGCTGCCTGTGTACACAGATATTAGCACAAGCGCCAGTACTGACCATTGCCGTCCGCGGCAGCCTCGAATCCTCAACATGGCCATCTTCTTCGATGCTAGTCAGCCCATGGGTTTCGGTTATACTGTGGTGTACATATCTTCTTCTCCTCGCCAGTGTTATCCCTGCCATACAGGTAATGCACTGACTTCTCGCATCCATCAGGATCTCACTTGAACAAAGTCTGCATCGTCTAGATGAACAGGCTCGGTATCAGTGGGTTCATACTATGAATCGCAGGTGGAGTTGAGGTGCGCATTCAGGCTCAAGAGCCCAATAACATGGAGCAAAGCCACCTCCTGAATGCTGAAGACTTTAAAGTCAAGACATCCCCATAGTCGGAGGTGGAAACGCTCACCAACCGCACCGTGCAACTCCGCTTGGCAGCCACCGAACTCGTATAAGAGCCGATATGGTCAGATATGAACAGTTGTGGTACCAGCTTTTCATCGACTGTGCGTATCGATTGAGATATGAAAACTTTTTTGATGTGTCGGCATTTCGATTGGTCTCGGCAGCATCGAGGTGCTTGTGGATGTATACCTTCGTCCAGCTTGGCATGCTCGACATTCTAGAAGCTTGGCTCTAGATTTCGGTGCAAAGCCCTTGTGTTCGTGACAAGAAACGCGACATGTCATGGGGTTACCCAGCCATCCATTGGCAACGGGTAGCTTTTGTCGCATTGCAGGTGCAAGGCCCGGCATTCTGCACCTTCATGTTCCGTTGGAAAGGAGACAGCCCTTGTGGAAATGATTGGTGCTGCTTCTTACTTAAGGTCAGGGCTGTCAGTGCTCAAGTGGAACCCGGCCAGCACATTGCCAATTGTAACACTCGCACCTCGACTTCCTGGGTCCTGGGCGAGGCCAACTGTTCCGGTAGGTGACAAAAACCATGCCGTCAGCCCTGTTCGCATTGGCCCCGTCTAGCTGGGTAGACAGGACCAATAGGTTTTTTTCTGTGCTGCAAGCGCATGTGCTAGGTGTTCTTGCAGCGCTGTTCCGTGCAGCCCGAGCGCAGTCGATGCGCAGGCTAGAGACGACGCTGCTGCCATGAATATGCAACGTGACCTGGAAGAAAGCGTGGGCGTGTGTGGGCTCCGGTTGGCGTGCATGCTGCACTCTCGTGGAGTAGAGATGGTAGGCGATGCAGGCGATCGTGGGCCAATCCCCGGATGCGCAGAGGGAAGGACGAGCCGAGGAAAAAGGTGCCGATTGCTAATGACGCACCAACCAGCCTCCTGCTATCACGAGGCAAATCATCGTCAGCCAGCAAAGACGTACATGCACACGACCTTCACCTGGTACCGATAATACCATACGGCGGCCCATCCCTCTGCTCCCCTCACTGCTCGCCCTTGTCCCGAGACCGAATCTTTGCTCAAATATCCGCCTCGGGCCCGTCAGACCCTCACTCTCGCGATCTCTCGTGGTCCCTGCGTAGACTATAGGATCGCCCCGCTGCTGCCCGCACGACTGCTTCCACTTCTCTAAGGGTCCCGCCCTCCTGCGTCGACTACGAAGACAACAAACATTGCCCAACTGCAACAACAACATGGCTGCCACTCACACTTCGTCACCGCGTACCATTACACCAAACGCTGGGAGCAGGACAATCGAGATCCGCCCCCAGCCCGTCCTGCGCCTGTCTCCACCAACAGGCGTGCTCCGCCTACGAGCAGAACCTACCGAGCGACGACATATCCAGTGGGCAGAGGATGTGGTAGATAACGAAGGCATGGGAAAGAAGTCTTCCAAAGGTACTGCGGGCGCTTGTAAGCTATGGTACTATTAGCAACGCTAACCTCTGAGCAGTCTGTTGCATCTATCACAAACCTCGTGCTGCAGACGAGTCTTCCGACGACGACTCTTCGGACTCCTCGTCTTCAGATTCCGATTCCGACTCGGAGCCTGACAACAGTACCGCAAGGCCCACGGGTAGGATGGGCGGCACGCGTGGAAGACGGCCACATCAGCACGACCACGACGGGTGCGCACAAGATCGAGGATGTAACGAAGGCTCGGGCCAGTCACAGAAGAGCAAGAGGCAGCGCCGAAAGCCCAGCCCAAACGCTTACGAGAAGATGCCGAAAAACAAGAAGTAGGCTGCCACAAAATCGCAATGGATGCACTCACGGTGCTGCGGCTGGCTTCGGCCTCATACGAACTTTACACGATTTTCATTCTTTCTGCGGGGTTTGTTTTCGCACGGAGTTTTGGCCCGTCCAATCGGTACGACTTTATTGGGACTACGTTACTGCATAGCATTGGGCAATGGACCGGGAGTCTGTAAAACTTGGATGCTAGATTGTAGACGCATCACGGCGTTAACTACCAAGTACTGTACGTACTTGTCAATGAATTTGAAGCATATTACCATTGCATGTCTAAGTCCACAATCGTCCCCAGCGGCTTGTCCATTCGGTCCGTCATCCTGTCTCTTTCTTTTCTTTTTTTCTGCCTTGGCAGTGACGTCCTCGTCTTTCACACATGTCAGGTCCCGTGACGGAGCTCGCTTGCAGCATGCGGCCGGTAAAAGCAACCCCAGTGGACATTGGGCTCGACCGCATATGCATGTATCGTACCTTCGTCCACCACAATCATTCGCCCTCTTCCGCGAATCGGACCTTGGACTCGACGTCGAGTCCAGCGCAGTAATGCCCCATCACACCCTCACCCCCATCCTTCACATCGCATTCTTAGCGCAAAGACAGCGTGCCAGCACACAACTACATCCCGCGCGGGGACTCAATCGTCCGCATTGGCTGCATTGGCTTGCTCCATCACCGTGGGCGCATGCTGCGTGGGAATGCGCACAAGAGTCTGTGGTAGAGGCGGCCCTTCTTCCGACTTCCGCTCTGCTTCCTCCTCTTCTTTGGGCTTAGGTAGTTTTGCTGTACCCGATCAGAATAAGAAAGGAGAGAAGCACGGGCAATATAGGGCAACTTACTAGAAGCCATGTTGATAGCCCGCAATACGTTGTGCCAATTCGACAGTACTGCTGCAACCGCTGCGCCCACATGTCAGCCGGACTTGTACATGATGCTTAGCCCCTGGCTCGTTCTGTGCATACTCGTCATAAGGACACTTTTCACTTACCCTCTGTGCCGTCAGACAGAGTTGACAGCTTGTCAGCTAGCATTTGCATTTGGTCGGCAAGTCCCCCACTGAGAGCCTGCAGGTCTTTGAGGTTGGCGAGTTCGGCTTTCTTTTCCGCAATGCGGGCGAGGAGGACGGGTGATTGTTGCTGCGAGCCGCCCAAAGATTGATTACGCAGATGCGTGGGGAGAGGGCGTGTGAAATTCGACATTTTGGGAACTCAATCGGATACTGTACTTTGTTCGATTATGTTTTGGCCTTGGTGTTGCGAAAAGTGTGCGGATGTTGTTTGAATGTGGGGCGGATATGGTGATTTCTTCGATTTTGGTATGATTCGACGATACAGATGAGACCTGTTTCACGGCACTTTGTATTCAGGCTCTGATATGGCGCGGCTCGTTGTCGTCGACGATGTATTGCTTGTAGACGCGCCGTTGCCCCTCTGGTCATGTGACAGCGTTTTCCACTTTACCCGTCTTGGGTTAGCCGCTGTTGCTGTGGGCCCTCCGCTCGAGGTGTCAACAAACAGTATGACGAACCGGCAGTCACGACTCACGCTATACAGCATCTAGCCCACCACGACCACGCGGGTTGTCCTTCAGCAGTATAATTATCATCGACATATACCTCTGCGCAAATGGCGCGACTCAACGAGCCGCCGATAGCCACCCAGCCGTCGGCGGAAACAATCGAAGCTGTGAAGCGACGCTTTCTCAGACAGAATCGCGAACTCGCAAAGACGAACTCGACACAATCCATACGTATTCGCAGTCTCGAAAATGACTGCTCGCGACTCCTGGCCGAAAACCTGGCGCTGCGCGAGCAGGTTCTGAGCTTCCACAATGCCGCCGAGTCGCGTCCATCTTTTGACCACATCGACGCTGTCAAATTGCAGCTTGAGACCAAGCTACAGGAGCTCGGAGGGTTAGTAGCGAGCTTGACGCAAACGAAAAATAGGCGCGACAAGGACGTAGAACGACGAAAGAGCCAGTTGTTGGCAAAGAGGAGGAGCGGAGAGGAAAGGCAATGGAGGAGCGGGTTGGGGCTGCAGGAAGTCGAGAATGCAATGCTGCCCACCATCACGGAGGACAAGTTTTATCCGCGAAGGACCATGGGGTATGTAAAGATTGAATTTTCAGCGATAAAATTTACTAATATTTGCAGTGCGGACGAGCTTCAGCAAGTACTAGAAGACCCTGATAGCCAATCGCCGGACATTGGCCCGCCCCCTATATCGCGGTTCGAAAACGAGGATCCCATCGGATTTGATCCCAGTCCGGCTACAGAAGAACCACAAGAGGAGACAGCCGAGGATGGCGAGCCATCGTTATCGGTGAACCTCGAGACGCGTAAGAAGCGACGAGAGAGCGGACCGAAGTTGAGCATACGCCGCGTATCTGTCTTTGAATCTCCAGAAGAAGCCGAAGAGGCGCCTGCCAAGCCTCTACGTACTGGAGCTAAGCGCAAGTTCAGTGTTCAAGAGGATGAAGACGCAAATCAAGTCAAGGGCGATGCCTTTAGGTTCTCTCGCCGGGGTGCCACGGAAACCGAGGCATCGACTGAAGATCCAAAGCCCACACTCTTGGAGCGGCCTCCCGTCTTATCAGCTAGTAAGTATGGTGCCATCCTTCTTGCGAACAAAGCTAATGTCGTAGAACCTGTCAATACCGATCCAGTTGTGTCGCCAAAGAAACAGCGCTCCTCGCTTCAGGAAAAATCAGGGAAGCTGGAGAAGCCAGCTTCAAAAGCTCGCAGCCGCCCTCGACTAAACATCACCCGCAATGCCGCGTCAGAAGTCCCATCTGTACCCATGCCAGAGCCTGTCCCTACTGCTGAGGTTGTTCTTGAGTCCCTTCCCCCCAAGACCCCTGCCGCCGATGCCATTGTCTCTCCACCATCAACCGAACCTTCGACTCAGAGACCTGAAAACAAGGATACACCACCGCCTGGCGATCTCTCTTCAGCCGACCAAACTGGGCAAGCTGGACGACCGGGGCGACGAGCTCGCCCTCAAGTCAGCTACAAGGAGCCAAGCCTGAATGTGAAGATGCGACGTCCGGATGCAAAGCTAGTTGATGCGGTGGTCGATCGCCGGACAAGTGTCGAAGCCCACAACCCACCTTCCACGGTTGCTAAGCGTGATGCCAACGGAGAGATTACTTGGAAGCCAGTCTCCGCCGTATCCACGATCGCAGCTAAAGAGGAGCCCGAGGCGGGGAGTCCGCTGAGGCAAAAGATGGACAGAAGAGAACAGGATGCTAAGGCATCGACTGAGCCAGAAGAACAATCAGCGACCTCGAAAGCGATATCCGCGCTCATCAGCGAAACAAGTACCGCTAAAAGGAAGATGGCCGCGTCTGCAAAGTCCGCTGCAGAGTCTTCAGCAACAAAAACCGACGACGCCTCTGTCCCAGCGGACATGATTGTGGTCAAGCCAGAATCACAAGCAAAGGACAGTCTCGCCGTTTTCGACTTTACAGACTCTCCACCTGCTGAAGCTGCAAACAGTCAGCGCTCGCGTGTCAGTGAAGTCGCCAAAGCAGCCCGGAGCGCTCGTCGTCACTCTGCTATGCCTGCACCTGGGGCTTCGTCGGGACCCGAGGAGCGAAGGTCTGAGAAGGAGAAGCCAGAAGGTGCGCTTCCGTCGCTTCACAAGCGTACAGGAAGTGGCAGCGTAAAAAGTAGCAACACTTCGAGCTTAGCAAGAAGTTCCAGCACTAACTGTGTTGCCAGGAGTACGTCGAGTGCTCGAACAGTAGGCATAAAAGACAAGAAGCTGGGTGGCACGAGCGGAGTTTCTGATAGCATTGGTAGCACCGAGCTCAAGGCGAGGGGCGACGATGCTGGAGAAGCAAAAGCGCAAGATCGGGAACGAGAGACAGCTGCACTTAGGGCTGAGCGGGCTGCCAGCAGGAGGAAGAGCATGATGCTTTAATGACGGAAAGGCAGTTTGCAATATTTTGCGCAATCGATGGACTCTTTTGGAAGATGAAAAAATGGCGTTCGTGTATGATCTGGTCCTGGGACTGGAACTTGGATGATGGCGTTTTTTTTCTCCCCGCATATGATACCTAAGACCCCCTTCCTCTGTGTTTCGGAATGTTGGTCGTTCGTTTTCTAGAGCGCACATATCACTTTTTATTTCCCTTGAACGCGCACACCCTTATGAAAGTCTGCAGTTGAAGCGTCTCATGTGTCATGAATACACTGCATTATGGGTATCTTACGTTGCCATGATTATGGAGTCTTTCTCAAAGCCAATCCTTCCACCTCAATACTGCATACCCTGCTTTCTACCTCCCCTTCTCCTTCCCGCCAGCCGCACTTTTATTCATCTTCTCCAACGCATCCATATCAATAATCCTCAACTCGGTCCTCGCCCACAGAATCAAAAAACAAACCAGCCCTGGCAGATACCCTCCTCCAACCATAAGTCCCTCACTCCAGTCCCGGCCCTGCCAGACTTCGTACAGCGCCAGCGCCCCGCACGCAGCGCGATTCGCAGGAACTATGTATTCTGCAATCATATCTGCCGTAGCCTCAGAAATGTACGGTACGGGTCTCCGAACGGATTTTTCAGTCGGCTTCTCCCAGCTCGGCGTGTTGCGAGGGCTGGGCTCCTCTTCGAACTTGGTCGGTGGTAGCGGGAGGAAGTACAGTGTGTATGCGCTCGCGAGGAGACTTGCCACAGCGATGAGGCTGAGTGGGAGCGTAGTGAGAGAGAAAAGAAGAGGTATGTATAGTAGAATGGGGAGCAGAGGTAGAGCGAGCAGGATGAGGGTATAGGTGTAGGTTGTGGACGTGTCGTGTGCGCTGAGGGTTTGGAGAAGGGCGGTGCGATCTGTGTCTGTTAGTGTACAAGGTTAAAGGGTTGGGTGGGAAGGGAGAGGGAGCGTAGCGTAGAAAGATAGAGGAGAGGGACTGTATACCTTGCTCATCCATGCCTTCTTCTACAGCGTCTTCGTCGTCCGACTCGGAGGGGTACTTGAATGTTTTGCGCAGGCGCTGCGCCGCAACGGTTTCGACGCCTCGTAGCTTGTCCATTTTCTATTGTACACTCTGGATTAGAGAGGAAAACTATGCGCTACGAATGACCGATGTTGGAAGTGCAGATTTCATCTAGAGCGTGAAACGTGGAAATGTGGCGTTTACGTGCAAGGCAACCAGTTCTCTGGTTGTTTTGGGCCGCCCAGAGCTCAGAGCTGATGACGTTTGTGGGGAGCGGGAACTGTGGATTCTGGACCCTGCGATTAGCGCAGCAACGATTTGATCGCTTTGACAACCCTAAGAAATGATTCTGTGAGATGGTATCTTGTTATACCGTGTATCGTGTGGCATATTACTTACGACGTGTCGTTTCTCCGAAGCTGCTAGCCTTTGCGGAAGATGCAAGGCGTTGTTTATTCTAATGCCCACTACGGCAGACCCTGTTCTTGACTGTAGCTTTGGCTGCATATTACGATCCATTCCAGAGGCTCTTCGTGCAAGGTAAATGTTTTACTCATCCACGCTATGCTAAGATATCAGGAATCTTCCCTTTCAGCTTGGGCAGCTATGAAAGCTGTATCCGTCTTCAGTACCGTTTACAGGCTGCCAGTATCATCTTATGAGATGCCGAACGTGTCAAGTCCAAGCGAGTTGGCTTGAACTATATCCCAATCGGGTTCAGTACAGTCGATACGGCAGGCGGACTGATGGCCGACTAGTCAAACTCAGCCCTGCTTCAAAACTCTCAGCCTCCTCCATTTTGTCATGTGGCTTACAAATACCGTCATCTATTGGACTCTAAAAGCCATATCCATTCAGCTTTGAGGCAACAACCAGTGCACTTTGCATAGTCTACAACCATGCTTTTCTCTAACTATAATCATATATAGGAAAGGTTAAACATCAATTTGCGCTCGTAGGCCTATTCACCACCCCCAGAATTATGTGAACGACTGTAACAAAACTTATATCTCCAAGTGACTATAGTTCTAGATATGAGACTCATCAGAATCAACCATGGCAAAGATGAGGGCCCAAAACTCGAAGACTTCACCTTCCGTATGAATGAGCGGCCTCCTTATGTGATTTTTTCCCATCGATGTAAGTCATCAGCTTGCTCTCACTTTTGCCACTTGAACAAGAAAGGAAGTATCCCTGGCCTCTCATGAATACCTCCGTCCTTCAGTCACTGACTTTCTCGCTCATATTCTCGAAAACAGGGCTTTCGCAAGACGAACATGGAGGAGATGTTACATTCAAAGAATTCATCGACTCAGAGAATAAAATAAAACAAGTGTCTGTAATAGAGGATCCGGAGAAACGACGAGTCGAGATGCAGAAGCTGGGTCTACGAAAAACTGCATTCAATAAACTTCTCTGGGCTGTCAAAGTAGCCAAGAGGTACCACCGTACCGGCGCGAGCCATATCTGGATTGACAGCTGTTGTATCAATCGTGATAACAGCAGCGAGCTGACTGAAGCATTGAACTCAATGTACCGATACTACAAAGAGGCAGAGGCATGCTTGGTCTACCTGCATGATTTTGAGGGGTCTTTGCAGCCGTATGATTTCTCCAAGCAAGAATGGTTCTATAGGAGCTGGACGCTGCAGGAACTCATCGCCCCGAAGGAGGTCTTCTTTTACAACCGAAGATGGGACTGCATCGGTGCACGCTCTCAAACTGCCGTCGCCGAGGCTATTTTCAAGGTCACCAAGATACCACGGGAGGTTCTTCGCGGGCAAATTGCACCCTACGAATACTCAGTGGCACAGCGTATGTCGTGGGCCGCCAATCGAGATACCACACGCGGCGAAGACATGTCGTACAGTCTTTTTGGACTTTTCGATGTCAATCTTATACCCATATATGGAGAGGGTGCTCAGAAAGCTTTCCTTCGGCTCCAGGAAGCGATCATGAGCAGCACGAACGACATGTCGCTTTTCGCCTGGAAATCAGCCGAAGCCAACGATGAGTATCGTGGAGTTCTCGCCCGTTCGCCCAAAGAATTCAGGGACGCTGGAGAACTGGTTCACGCCAAATTTCTGGGCTCCAATCCCGAATTTTCCATGACGAACAGAGGCCTCAAGATCAAGCCCTTGCTTTGCAAGAGGACGGATAGCACCTACTTTATGCCACTAAACTGTGCTGAAACTCAACGCGACTCTGTGCAATCCCTTTGTATCATCCTCTCCAAACGAAGCGGGAGCGATGAGCGACTGTATCGATACAAGCCAACAGAACTTTTGCCCTTGGGCGACAATTTCATCAGGGAAGATTACGAATTTTGGCTCAAACAAAGCAAAAAAGCAATTTACATTGTTCGAAACGAGCGATGGACAAAGAGACCTCCTCGTGTTGAGGTGAATTCGTGGGAGGCGTCGGTAATACGGTCAGACGAGACTCAGCTGTCGCAATGGAAGGCCGGACCGAAGGGCCCCAAGCGGGAGCGCAGCCGATCCTGTAGAAGCCAGTCTCCCACTCGACTGAAGGCAGTGTCGTTTCAGAAAACGCAGGCAAAATATCGAGTTGAACAATACGTTGCCGGCTTAGCGGCTTCAACAAGCGAACGAACAAGCCAAGGGAGCAGTGAAGGAGCGGACTGTGGGCACCCTGTTTTAATTCCACGGTTTGAAAGTATTGTTAAACAATATCTGGGTGAATAATGGTGCGCACAAAGTATTCCTTAACTCTATGCCAGTAGTAACAATGACTATGACAGCGAAGACACGTAGCAGGAGGCCAGGTCCATAGTTAGAATAAAACATACAAAACCTTGAACCGATGTCTGAATCCAACGGATAAGACTCTAAACAATCTAAGGAGAGATCTATACATCGCAGAGCCATCGCATTTTTCACTCTAGCAAATCACTGTAATCAAAAACATTAAAGCGGACGAAGACCATGCTTCAGATGTGAGAGAAATCCCGAATTGAACACATGATTTGAGCATCTGGTGACTCAGGCCCAAACAACAGCACATTAGCAAACAGTACTATTATGTCGCCGAAAGACCTGACTGGGAATCTATATCCCATAGCCACCACACCCATCACTCTAGCAAATCACTTTCATGTTACAACTTCAGAATACACCATCAAAGCGAGCGAATCTCATTCTTCAGATAATGAAACGACGGATTAAAAATATTTACTAGTTAATTTCATGATCTCATAAGCCCGAGCACTTCGCGCCAGATCCGTTTGGAAAAGCTCCGTCCGTCAGGTCGGGCATGCCTTATCGATGCCAAGGCCCCGATGCTACACAACCGCCCCATACATGCATGTTCGGATGTCATCTACACACATAGTACATACACATGCTTACCAATGGCACCGAACGAAACAAGAAAAAGAAAAAAAAAGAACTCATGTAAAGCCATGCCAACGCTAAGCGGTAGTGGAACCACGTCGCGGGCCCAAGACATCCTCTAGGAAATCGTTCCAAATCTGCCTGACCATACCCTCGCCCTCTTGTCTGGGGGAGCTCGAAAAGCCGGTGCTATTGTTGGCAGCCGTCTGGTACCCAAACTGATTGTTATCAGAAGTGTCCGACAGGACGGCGGGGGAATGGATATGGGTGCCGTCGGCAGCAACCGTGTAGATGGTAGGCATCATGGGCACCTGTTTTGCAGACACAAAAACATATGTAAGCAGCCGGCCTTTCGGGGGGTTTTGTGATGGTTTGCTTGTTTAGTAGCGGGACCCAATGGGACGTACCACACCCTCTCCCTCAGCAGCGTGGCCCTGAACTTCGGCCCACGGCAGGATAGGCACGCGGAGGCCGAGGGGCGCGCTCCTGGTTTCCGGGTCGAAATCGGGAATGTAGGCGAAGTCGAGGGTGCTGCTGTCGCCGACAGCCTTGTGGCTGCGGGAGGTATTGAAGCGGCGGATCTTGTTGTTGCTGCCCGTTGTCTCGGTGGATTCGGAGACGGGATTGGAGAACTCGCCGGACAGGCGGATGGGACCGCGCGGGCGGTTGGACACGTAGGGCTTGTCGGTGGTGAGGAGCGAGGAGGAAGAGGTCGCGCCGGTCATGGACAGATGGCGGACGGTGAGGCGGGGTCCCAGAAGGCGGGGACCCGTGGCGAGGGCGCAGAGAGCGCGGGCAGCGGATTTTGAGGCCATTTTGAGGGTGCGATGTGTGATGGGGTGTGATTTAGGATGAGATGAATGGAGTGCACCGCAGATGCAGAGCGAAGCAAGCAAGTAGTGGCAGTTGCGAGAGGGGGAGCAGATGGCTTAATAGCGCAGGTGTTGCAAGCCAAAGTCGGGATCGGAGAATGCCAAAAGTAAGCAAGTCTCGGAGTATGCCGGAGAATGCAAGCGTGAGGTGTTATCGGACTGATTTGATAAACAGGTGTTTGTTGGGAAGCAGGGAAGGGTGGATGGATGGGATGACAGCTGAGCAGACTCGCGATGGCATGAGGGGAAGGCTGTCCCTTTAACCCGCTCAGCCTCACCCCCAAGTGGTCCTAATAGCCTCAAAGTGTCAGATTGTCTTGGCCAAGGGCATCTGGACCGCCCTGCACAAAGCGGTCAGTGTGCTGTACGACGACTCAGTTCCCCTCAGTTGTTCACTTCATAACGACTGATTGCTCGGGGATGCATCGACGGACTCCGAGGCGCACCTTGTATGGGCTGCAAGGGTAGATGGAAGCTTATAGATACGAGCTAAGCCCAGGACAGCATAGCGCCACTCCCAGGCCAATGGGCGGGCCCCACTATAGTATGCCCAGCACGTCTCCCCGCACTTTTGGTCGCAGCGCCCGCGTGCTTCCAACGAACTATCGCAGGTCGCCAAACACGCCGTCCGAGTGTCAGATAAGCAAGCACCGCAAAGCACGCGGGCAGCAGTTCGCAGCGTCAAGAACCACAGACTGCTTTTGCAAGCTGGCCGTCCCGTCGCGAGGCCATGGCGCGAAAATGTCGGTGTAGACGAGTCCTCGAACGCACAGCTGGACAGGGGGGATCGCCATAGGCCTAGCGATGTCGGCTCCTTCCCGCAACCATGCACAGTCACTTGTTACGACGTTTATGCCTATGCGATCGGCTCTCCTCCACCCAGTCAAAACGCAGGCCCTGCTGCGACGCGCGAATGAGGCGACCACTCCGCCCTACCACCAAGACGTCAGATGCAAAAACGGCCCTCGTTCCGCCGCCTCCCACTTGTCTCGTGATGACGGCAGCATGATGGCACCCTGCATGCACCAGAGACGTCGTTTGGAGTGCGTGTCGTGTCGTGTCGTCGACGCAACCGATCGAAAGATGTGCAACGTGTTGAGCAGACCAAGAACGTTGCACAGACGGTGGTGGCCCCCCGTTCCTGTCGACCACGCCTTCGAGATGCTCGCAAATCGCAAGGTCTGCCCAAACGAGTAAAGTGAGGCTGGGCCCCGTCCCCAACGGCATACCAACGCCCCACCACCCGTACCTGGCGAGTACCTCGACGGGAGGTTCCGCTTCGTGCATCTTCGTCATTTCAACCAACTATCATAATATCAGAATTTGAAAATTTGCCATAAATTCGATGAGAAAACGCATCGGCCTGATGGTCTAGTGGTATGATTGTCGCTTCGGGATTTCCAAACCTGGATACAGTGTATCTGTTCTGTGACAGGCCCCGGGTTCGAATCCCGGTCAGGCCCACTGCATTTTTTGCTTTTGCTTGCGAAGAGCGTCTCTATTTTGCGCTGGAGCAACCATCTGAAGGACGTCGCGCCGTGGCATGCAACCACGTCTGGGTCACCTTTTTGTACCCGTCACAGCACATCATGATGGCTCGCCTTTTTGCACCATAGCCATAGCACATCACAGGCAGCTTGTTCTACGTGCTGCATCTAAACTTGACATCACCATAGCCCACTCATATTCAAGCACAAATGCATTCCTGTGGTATCTGTGTATCAACCAGCCAAACAAAAACACCCACCGCCCTGCCCCGAGTCAAACTCCTTTACGTTGTTCAGTCCCACGCCCAAGCCCAAAGGGGGGTATAAAAAGGATCCTGCTTTCGCGCGCCGAAGCAATGAAAGTGGTATATAAGCGAAAGAAACCATGCAAAAGCAACAGAAAAGGCTAACGAAGCGAAAAGACAAAGGCCGTCAACACGTGAAAAGCACGTTCAAGTCCGCCCTCAGAGACGGAGAAGCGAAAGGGGTGGAGAAGCGAAAGGAAATCATCGGCCGTCGTACGAGTCACTGACCCATCCGTTGTTGTTGCCCGCGTACATGGGCTGCTGGTTGCTCTGCTGAAAGTCGTTTTCCTCTTCAAAGTACTCGCCTCCGCTCGACGCATCGAAGCTGCTGCGCCCACTAATGTCGCCGTCTTCGTCAGGCGGACCGGCAGGCAGCTGGTCCCATTGGATACCTGCGAGCGCAGGATACTGTGCAAGGAGAGCGGCCGGCAGGAATGGCTGTGGTGCTTGCATGCTACCCGCCGGAGGGAATGGCTCAAAGCTAGACTGCCCAGGCATCATGCTGTTAAAGTTTTGGGCAGGCATCGGTGCAAACATGCCATTGCCGCTGTTCATCTGCTGGTTCTGGCCGTTCCATTCACCCTTCTCACGTGCCTCCTCTTCTAGCAAGGGGCGGATACACACACGACCTGCCTCGGATCGGAAGTGGCGCCCAAGTGCATCAGCGCGGGCGAAGCGCCTACCGCAGCCCCAGCTGTTACCGTCCTTGAGATTACCACGGCAGACAAACTTCTTCTCTCCCGAGTGCAAGCCCTCGTGCCGCTTTCGGTCGTGCTGACGTGCAAATGCTTTACCACAAACGCTACAAACAAAAGGACGCTCGTCTGTATGTGTGCGCAGATGGGACCGAAGATTGTATGCTCGTGTGAAGCGCTTAGGACAGAGGTTGCACTGAAAGGTCGCCGGGTGCTTTTGTGTGCGCTTCGGATTGGAGCCGTCAGCAGGCGCAGGCCTTGTTGGGTCTGCGAGGTCCAGGATGTAGTCGCGGTTGGGCACGCTTGACGTAGACGAGCGGCGCGATGATTTTCCAGATGGCGAAGGAGAGCGGGATTTTGCAGCATTTGGAGACAGCGATCGATGCACTGCGGAGCCAGGCGTAGAAGCGCGGGAGCTGGCACTGCTGAAAGGATCAGATTTGGCACGAGACCTGTTCCTGCTGCGTGCTGTTTTCGTGTTAGCATAGCTCGTGTAATGTATTCAGAGTGCTTACATCTGTCGGGAGGACTCAGTGCGTCCAGCTGAGGCTCGGCCTTTGGCGGCTCGAAGCTGGCTTGTCGCGAGGGAGGCGCGAAGTCAATGTTGATCTCGGGGGGTGACATGGCATCCGCTTGGCCGAATTCCGGCATGGGCTGGTTCAGTGAAGGGAATGGTTCCGAGTTCTGACCAGCAAAGCCATTCACACCTTGGGGCCCGTACGGGTTCATGCTCTGGCTTAGACCAAAGGTCTCGGGCTGGAACTGCGGTAGTGCCTGCTGGTTTTGTGGCATCAGGCGAGGCGAGATGTGCGGGCTGTTTGATGCGCTGATGTGCGCATTGCTGTTGTTCAGGTTGAAGCGGTCAAATCCAGGAACAGGGTCCTGGAAGAGCTGCGGGTCGTGCTGCGCGTGGAGAAGAGGCGACGGCTGGTCATTGTCGAAGTTGTCGTGCTGGTGCAAGTATGGAGAGTTGTGCGCTGAGGATGCGACGTCCGAGTAGCCAGCATCACTGCCTCCTCTGGACCTAGGTCCCCTGAAGCTTGCGCCTGCCATCGGCCCCCATTCTGAAGTCTGGCCGTAAGCAGCGCTGGGGTCTAGCGACGTGTGTCGCGAATGGCCTGGCGATCGGAACGGGCCATGAGCCATGTTGGGCGAAGCATGGGGGCTTGGGCCTTGAGGGTTGTTCATGTTGGGCAGGAGATGAGGCGGCGTGGGGGCGTTGTGTGATGCGGCTGCCATCTGATTCATGAGATCCGAAGGGTTGACCGACTGGTTCTGCTGCGACTGCGTGTCGAGTATGTGCGGATCCAGTGTCTGCCCCAAGTACGAGTTCTGGCCAAGGTCGTTGGCCTGGAAGAAGTTGTTGAAGTCGGTGTTGTTTGCGGCGGACAGGTCGAGGGGGTCAGGCGAGATGTTGTTGCTGCCTTGGGGGCCAAATTGCGGTGTGTTGCTCTGGGACAGACTCTGCGAGGCCTGCAGGAAGCTTGCGTCGGAAAAACTAGGCTGCTGCGAGAAGGGCTGGCCCTGGGTGGTGGTGAGGAACTGCGAGTTGTTCAACCCCGCGCTGGTGACGGCGTACGAGGAAGGGTCCTGGATGGCGTCGAAGCCCAAACCGCCAGAGTGCTGATGCTGGAAGGGCGCCGGTGGGCCGGGCGAGGGTGAGTGGTCTTTATGGGCATGCTGGCCAGCCGAGGGTGAGCGCCCCCGTTGCTGGATGTCCATGATGTACGTCTTCGCGTGTTCCTAACAATAGGTGGGATGTGGAGGAGGGAGCCCTGGAAGCCGCGCTTGGGCCCGCGTGGAGAGGTTCAAAGGCACCAGGGAACAGGCACGAACGCTGAATGGTCGAGGGCTGCCAGGAACGCGCAATGTACTCTCTTGACTGGCTTGACTGCTGGGGCTGGTGAGTGTGAAGGAGGCGCAGTGTTGTCGTCGGTCGCAGGACACAGCCCACCTCACGACGAGCAGTGTCGCTCGAAGCGGTCTAGCTCGCTATTATTAGCCCCGCGATGGAAATCCTACAGCGAGAGTTCCCTTGGGAATTCCTGTGTTTCAGTCACAGAGGACTTGAAACGTGGAGCCACGAGAGCGGTTATGCGTTGCTCTGCAAGACGGTGGGTGCGAGTTGGTCAAGGTGGTTAGCTGCTCTTTGTTCGGGCGTGATTGGAGCCACTCGAGAGCGCATCCAGGACTAAGACAAGGCGCGCCGGCAGCAGACGAACGTTATCGCGCAACCACCACCACCACCACCACTCTGAGCTGACAGCTGCCCGACAGGCTGGTGGTTTTGGAAAGATTAACTGTGCGGTGTACAACACAGCCCCGGCCTTATACAGGCAATTAGGCTGCTGGTCTGAAAGAACAAGCGTGCGTTTCGGCGGGCGCTTCTCTTGGCGCACAGTCTAACCAGCATCCAGCTGGAACAAGCGGTCGCTGTCAGCTGGGCCAGTGGCACCGAACCGTCACAAAAGGTTTGCATCAGCTCGCCGGCGGCCAAGAGGCACGTGTCAAGACGGCTCATTAGACTTCACGGGCCTGGTGATTACAGTGTCCTGAGTGCACTGCCTCGCTTGCACACAAGTCGCAAGGCACACTCGCTCAAGGCTGATTACCATGTCCCCACCATGCACCAAGCCCTTATTCCGCTTTGGGCAATTTCTGTGCAACGCCTTTGCTTCTCTAGTGATAATTATAGCACACGCTGTCCTCGGGCACTTCCATACTTCTGGGAACATTGCGTGTGCACACGTAATGATCTCGTCCATATGCTGCATCTACTACACAACTGCACCCTCAAGACGCGGCACCTGTCGGGTCGGTCGAGCCTTGGTATACGTGGTGTGTGCCCAATCCACTGGGTTGGCCTTGAATTTCGCCGCTGGGTGGCCTAGTTTCGGCTTCTCTTATGTCATGGAGAAAGACAACCGCACTCGATTCTATGCAAATTCTTCCTGTGTCATGGGTATCCTATGTAATGGCTTGCAAGAAACAAACTGGCACTGATGATACTCTTGGTACACCTTATGCAAACTTCAGTCCTTGGGCCGGATCCCACCTCCCATCTTGTGGAGGGCCACCCGAGGGCCGCGGATTGCCAGATGCTGTAGGGGGTCCACCAAACCGAATCCCTACTTCTGGCGTCCACATGCCCGCAGTTGGAGGCATGCTTGCCCTTGTAGGTGTTGGGGCAGTCAGCGGTTCTTCAGCGTGTGCACCTGCGCCATAGTGTGGATCCTGCGCGTCGGCTTGCTTCTGCTGCTTGAGCGAATTCGACGCTGCTTGCTGAAGGCCGAGGGAGCTCATCCGTGTAGTGAGATCGCTGTCGGTGGTTAGCATCTGCGACAGATCATCAAAACAACAGCACCTACCTTTCGAGATGAGATGCTTCCGACTTGCGGTTATATGCAAATGTACGCGCATCATCGCGGAATCGATTCACAATCTTGGCCAGATCGTTGTAAAACTTCCGGCCGACATCAAGGTTAGAGATGATTTCTTTGTACTTGAAGTATGCATTCTCCAAGTTTTGTAAGGCTTGCTCCCGCTTCTTAGTCGACTGGTCTCCGCGACGGGCGATCAGGAAGGCAGCGTTTGCGTCTTGCAGCCGCTTGATGGCCTCGGCCTGTTCCCTCTCTTCTTCTTGAACCATGTCCAGGTCAGCGTCGTACATCTGCAGTCGCTTATCGAACAGGTTCTCGAACTGTACAGCCTCGATCGTCTGCATAGGATACTCCCGCTCTAAGCGAGCGGCTTCGCGCAGCAGCTCCGGGTCTTACTTCTTGTTAGGGCGTACTCAGCGAGAGAGTGGAGAAACCTACTGATGTCATCCTGCTTCGCCTTGGTCCTCAGGGCCTCAATCTTCCGTCGCCGCCTGCTTTCCAGCCGGCTTACCTCGTTAAAACTGCCGCGTAGCTTACCAGCCTCACGCTCTACGTCTCCAGTGATGGCTGGTCTCCGACCACTGGGCACATAGTTCTCCAACTCATGGTCAGGTCCGCTGAGTAGCTTGATGAAGTACTCGTTCTCCTGGAGCTTTGTCTTCACAATGTTGTCGCTATTGGTTGCAGCCTTGAAGTAACCATCAATCTCATCAATCTGGGCGTATAGCTTGGGCGCAGCCTGGGCAGCAGGCGGTCGGGTCCATTGTTCAGTGCCAAATTTCCGGCGGGCGCCCTCGTCCTCTGCTGCTTCGGTCCGAAGAATGTCGACACCTTCTTGGTAAATGGCTTGGTCGGTGTACATGACTTTCTTAGTGTCTTCCATGGAACGTAGAAGCCGGTTGATGCCGTCTTGCTGACGTATCTCATCAGCGTGAGCAACAAGACCTGGCGGCAGACCCAATGGCTTTTCCAGCGCTTGAAGCGACCCCGGAAGGTTCAGGGTACGGAGAACCTCGTGAATCTTGTCGGTCAGCGCTTCTAGTTGCTCGACGATCTGGCCGTTGACCAATCTGTCACGGCGGTCAACATAAATGCTAGCTGCAAGGTGTACCGAATATGGCACCAGCTTGGAAAAGAGTGCAGGGCCAAGCTCGCCGTTGTCTCCCAGCATGGAGTTGGACTCGGCAATTTCCTTTGGCACTCTTGCCACTACCATGTTCGCTCTGTCCAGTATCTTGAGTTCAGCTTTTGGTGGGACAGGTATCAGATAGATCATATCATTATCCTTCTCGGCGCGTTTCAGGTCCTCTGTGATGCGATTCTTCAAGCCGTTCAGGTCCGCCAGCACAGCCTTGTTGATGTATCGTTGTTCTTTGAGAGCTTCGTTGACACAGGTCAGACTGTCGCGCAGCCTTGCGACTTCTTCGCCGTACTTGCGCTTCTCCAGCGAGTCGCAAGCTGCGCGATACTGGGCGGCAGCGGCAAAGTGATGGTGCTTGGCCGTCATGTGGTGTATCCACTCGCTGCTTATTGCGTCGGATTGTATTCCTGCGTCTCCCGCTTCATTGTACAGGTCGGACACGCGCGCGGCTAGTTTTGCAATGGTTGCATCCTTGAGCCCATCCTTGACAGCCTTTTGCCAGAAGCACTCCTGGGCTTGTGCCAACAGCAGCTTCTCCAAGCTCTCCAGTGTCATAAGATCCATGTCTTCAGGCGGCTCTGTCCGCAGCTCGGGCAAAACGTTGTTTCTCAGATGAGACAAAACGCCAGCGCCAAGGCAGAAATTGTTGGCTGCGGCCTTCAAGCCATCGGGTGTGCTCCGGTTCGACGACATGGCCAACTGCGAGTACATGGCGGCGAGGTTGAACATGATGTTGGCAAGCTCGAATCGGAGATTGTTGCGCGATGCCGGGCGGCTCGTGTTGTATCCCAGCGCAGGATACCAGGGGAACTCGACGCCGATGTCAATGGGAAACTTGCCGCTCAGCCATATGAGCTGTGCAGCGTACTGTTGTAGCTTTGGAATGTTGCTCGGATGGGCTTCTTGTGCATGTATGGCGACGGAGCGGAGCCTCTCGATGGTCTCAATGTCCTTGGTGAACATGTCTGGGTGCTGGTCATATTTGGACGAAATGTACTGCTTGATGGCGTCGCTGAGGTTCACCGAGTGTGACCGTCGAAACGGGAGGAAGAGGATGTTGCTGGCCATGGAGTAAGCAAGGAGACGTGTTCGAGCGGGCGTTGTACCTACGAAGCCATGGCGAGGAAATGTTTTCTGCTGGCATCGACGGCGGAAGCTCTGTCGGAAGACGTCACCGCCCGCCGCCGCAAGCTCCCCGCGCTAGCAAGTGTGGGGTGGCTGCGTCTCAGGGTTCACCATTACTATCAGGAACAAGACAAGATTGACACGCGAGAGGGTCAAACATGTTCTTTCAACACCAGCTCCATTCATCTGTCTGCAGTTGGAACGGATGTTCTTTCCAACACCCAAGCAGCGTGAGCATCATGGCTGCTCCTGTCGGGCCCTCTGCAGCCCAAAGACGGCCGTTATTTCTGGCCGGACATGGATGACAAACTCAATGCGACTTGCACTCTTCGCTGGTAATGCTCACCATGCGGATAAGGCAATGCAGCAACGTCTTGAATACACTGCAGGGGACACGGTGTTCTTTGTTCCCAAGAACCAGCGATCCGACCGATGTGCCTGGTCCGAACACGTCCCCTGAGCATGTTTCACGCCACTAGATTGTCCGAGCCTCAAACCAACCTAACATGAAAGATCACCTTGCTGAGGCGCGACGGGTTCCACCTGCCGGCCTGTCATGCCAAAGCCTCGATACGTCAGCAGGGCACGACCACAATCTATTGCAATCTAGCCGGATTGCACCATCATCTTGAAACTTGCGCATATTTCTTGGGCAAGTCCGTACACTAGCGACTCGGCTGGAGGTACATACATATGTATATATACGTGCTGGTTGCGGGTCTTCTTCACGATTAGCAATACACACCTCTAGTACTTGAACCTTCAAAACCTCCGCCGACCCACATCCAACCGCGAAACCACCACCACACTCCCCACCAAGTCAACACCACACACCTTCAACCTACACCATGACACACACATACAAGTTCAACGTCGCCATGAGCTGCGGCGGCTGCTCGGGCGCCATCGAGCGCGTGCTCAAGAAGCTTGAGGGTGAGTGCCGTCCCTGGTAGCGCCCAATCTCACTTGCACTCGGCGGAGTGCACATTGCGCCGTAGTAACAGCATCTGACAAGTATCCAGGTGTTGAGTCATACAACGTCTCCCTCGAGAACCAGACAGCAGAGATTGTCGCGGCCGACTCGCTCGACTACGAAACCGTTCTGGAGAAGATCAAGAAGACTGGCAAAACGGTCAAGTCAGGCGAGGCCGACGGCGAGGCCAAGGACGTCTAGAGCGCATGTGCAGTTGATGGGCAAAGGAATGTTTTCTGGTACATTGTTTTTTTCTTGACTAGATGCGGCGGATGCTGCGGCCGCGTCATGGGCAAGCTTGGTGCTGCCGCGGCGGCCCTGTCGTATACCTCGAGTAGGGTAGGCTATAAACGCTACGGCTGAATGAAGGATACCCGCACCATGATTCTTTGGCATATGCACTATGACCTGTGAAATACAACCGAACAGCTCTGAAGTCTGCAGGATGAGGTTGCATCGCCTTGGGGATTTACAAGCTACTCTGACGTTTACGACGGCGATATGAAGCTTATGATAGCCATCCAGTTGCCGGCGTTTCGGTGTTCCACCAAGGTGCGCCTTACCCTCAAACGGCGCTCTGCAGTCACATGCCACGAGCTGAAATCGGGTCGTCGTTTTTGTGCCAACAGATCATTACAACGCTTACGGCCAAACTTCTCGCTGCAATTCCTGCATAGTTTGTCTTCCAGGGCAGCTGACCACTCTCATCTCCGACTCTTCCCTTCCACTCCACTCGCACCCCCCCTCCAATCACTACCTTTGAGTTAGTCCGCCGTCCCTAAATATTTACCTGCGTCCCGGCGTGGCCGCTGCGCGCCCCGTCTAGCTAAGGCCCATTGACGTGGGTGCAAATTGTGATGCCTAACAGCCTCAAACTCTTAGTACGCGTAAACATGGCAACGGCAGCCAGGCAGCCACGTTAGAACCGTTCGACCGAACTACAGCCAACTATCCGCCCAAGCTACTTGTAATTTCTCGTCTAAAAACGAGCATCGCATGGTCCACCGGATGGTCCACTATACCAAGTAGGCAACGGGGGAGATCGGGAACTGTCGGTTCGCGAGCGGGCTCTAACCGGAAACCCACAGCCTTCCAAGGGGCTGAGCCGCATGCAACTCATCAATGCAAATCGTCACTATAGCGCAAAAGTAAACAGTCAGCACGGCACTCAGATCCGCATGACGCTCAGCCATGGCGCCGGCTACTCTTGTTCAAATTACGTGGGGTCTCCAATGATGCAACATGGCTCATTGCTTCGTCTGATATAAAGCCCTTTCTCAGGCCTAAAGGCGAGAAACCACATCGCGCTTGTCAAGCTTCATAGATCAACCTTGTGCTGGTCTAGCCGACATTACATCCACCTGTCTCTTCGTGTCTTCCTCACATCCCTATGCCGTCTCCACCAAGCTCTGTTTCCTTTCCGAGCCAAGCGGACCTTTTCTATTACTGTACCACATCATCGACTTCAGAGGAAAACCTCAACCTCCACTATGCAGCTCCCTCAAGGTCCTCACTAAGGGTTGGCGTCATCGTTTTCGGCCACACGCAAGTCCAACTACTTGATCTCGCCGCTGTCGACCTTCTCGCCATGATTAGCAAAAACAGACTCTGCAACGCAAACCCCACGGCAGCAGCAATGGACCAGGCCGTGGACGAAATCGACATTCGATACGTCAGTCTGACTGGAGAAGGAAGTTTCCCTGTCACAGCTGGTTCGCGAATGCCGGTGACGGTGAGCTAAAGCCTCCGTTATATCGAACCCTCCTCTATCCCCCTTACCTACCGTACAAGCGCCCCAACTCTCTTTGGCCAAGAAGAGCCGCCCTTTTTGGTCGTTGCTGGATTCTGCCTGGTCTTGGCTGCCTTTTCCCCCGAAAGTAGTCATCTCTGACAAGTCTGGCAGAGAGAGGTAAAGGTTAACGCGATTCCCTGTTCTTCAATCCCCACCCTTATTTCGTCTCTATCCCTTTGGAAAAGAACCAATATAACTGACTTTTGTGTTTTTGAGCAGAACTCATTTGCAAATGCCCCCCAATTCGACATCATCATCATCCCTGGAACTTGCACCCGGAGCGAATTACCACCCCAAGCCTCCTCCTTCCTGACTTCTCAGTGTCTCAACTCAAACCTCGTCGCCATCATGAGTATCGCGTCTGGAATCTCGCATCTCATTCAAGCCGGCAGTCTGCACGGCACACGCACCGCAGCACCCCGCTCGCTCCTGCCCACCCTGCAGCAGCAGTACCCAGAAACCCAGTGGCAGTATTCGCCCTGGGCTCGCCACGGCAAAGTCTGGACTAGCAACTCGGCTATCTCTGCTCTCGAAATGGTAGCGGGCTGGATGCGCGAGTACTTTTGGGACCGCACCGATGCTGTGGAATGTGCGCTCTCGGCTGCGGGTATGGGCTCAGGATATGATTACAGTCATTGCGATTATTGACCGCTATCGCGCAGCATGAACAGCTTTTTTCCCTACTGGCCAGGAGTTCTTTTTTTTTCCGGGTAAACTCCACACTCTCCTATGAGCATATACCCTTAAAAAAAGTGTTTCAACATGTTTTTGTTTTTTGTCTTGTTAAGAGATAACTTACTGGATCGTAGCGCCCCTCATTTCTGGCAGCTCTTCAGATGTACACATGTAGTTTTTAGATTGCCATTTTTTCGACTGTAAAATAATTTGTACACTACTTGTATTTGTAGTATTCATGGTATTTCTTTCCAGCACGTTTGTCAATTCAACATTGGATGTAGTACGTGCAATTTCACAGTACTTGAGCCGATCAGAACTAGAAGGAGCTTTTGTATACCATTTCGTACGTCCAAATCAGAATTCCATTCCGTTCTCCTTTCACAAGAGGAAAGCGCACTACGTTTATGAGAAACAAACAGAACCCATTCACACATACAAACGCATCCACGCCATGGCCTTAGCAACCTCTCCCTTCTTCCTATTTTCTTTCTTATCCTTCTTATTCTCCTCCGTTAGCGGCATAATCTCAGTCGTAGAATCAGAGCTGAAACTCGAATGCATCTGATCTGTGCTCCATCGTACATCACGCTGCAGAAGCTGGTCGGCGATGAGAAGTGCTTCGTTTGTGACGCTAGCGAGGCTCGGGTGACGGTTGTGGTGGCTTGAAGGAGGGTCATCAAAGGCACCGGCAGTGAGGACTTGGTAGTGGCCTGCTAGCGTGTTGGCTTCTCCATGTGTGGTGAGTGGATTGGAGTGGGGGTATTCGTTGCGGTCGGCGCTCATGCTGCCCTTTGGCGGTGAGATTTTGCTTGAGTCCGTGGATGGCTGGCGCTGTGAAAAGGCCCCCGGCTCGGAATTGAAAGATGCAGCGAAAACAGAGCGCGGAATGTTTCCTGCTTTTGACAGCATGGTACGAAATAGGGGTTGAGGCTTTTCGATAGTGGACGGCATGGCGGGTACCATAGCAGCATGTCCATGTGCTACAATATTCTGCTTCCGTTTCTTTGAATCTTGAGCAGAAACCGGGACAGAGTCTTGACGAGGGAGGTTTCGCAAAGATGAAGTTGGTTTCCTGGGAAGTCGAATGCCAAAGTCTAGCATGCGGTCCAATTTGAAAGGTCCTTTCGCATGTAGCGGTGTGATTGCTGCAGTGTTAGCATCTTCACACACGATCCTCTGATCTTGTTTCTGCGCTTGTTGCTGGCAGGTGAGCTGTCTGTCAGTATTACAAGCCACTTCACTGTGCAGCTCTCTGTCCTTTTCTATTATTGGCATCTGCTGTTCTTGTTCGACTTTGCGACAAGTATCAGACGATCCATCCCTCACCAGATTGATAGGTCTGCCATTCATCGAATAGATAGGCACATCATTTGGATTTATTTCAGCTCGCATACGTCTTTTTGGTAGCGGGGAGTTCACTTTGTGCCACGTTGTCTCATCTCTGGAAGTGTTCTTGTGGTCGTAGGTAACATTGAAGCGATCCTTAGACCTTGGATTTCCGCCTGCGTCAACCAACTCTGGTCCTCCCAGAATCAAGTTGGAATCTCGCACTCTTTCTCTCCTAAGATCTGGAGTAGAGTAGTTGCCTTTCACATTGTTTCCGGGCGAGTCTAATCTGGAATAGGCCACAGGAAACGGCGAACGGATACTATGCAGGCCACGATCACCTGCCCGCCCTGGATACATGACTTCAGGCACATCTCGTGGAATGTTGTCTGTATCAAGAATGATGTGTGGATACCGAAGATTGGCTCGCTGATTAGACGCTTGGGTACCAGCTGTTTTCCAGAACGACTTGAATCTGTCCCAGCGGCAATCATATCGTTGTCCTGTAGTCAAAAGCTTCCCGCTGACGGGAGCCTTTTCATTAATCATTGTCAAAGGATTCAGCAAAGAAGGTTGTGAATGTGCAGTGAGATAGTCACGGGCGTTCGAAGGGATATAGTTGCCGTAAACATCTCTCCCATTGTTCAATGGCGAAACTGGACAGAGCGAGTGAATGGACGAACCATTGCGCGGCAAATACTCACGGACATCTGCTGACGATGACTTGGGTGGAAACAGTGACAGTGGGACATGTTTGGAAGCGTTGGAGCGCTCAGAGCTCCTGCTATTTCGCGTCAGAGAATCAGCCTCAGGAGATGAGGAGTCCAGCAATCCATGTGTAAGCCAGTCGGATACTTTGGTATCTGTTGTTTTGAGCTGGTACTGAGATGACTGTAAGGAGTGGGTGGTGAGGCCCAAGCCAGCTCTCGTGACGGTCGAGGTCGCGGTATTGCACCTTCCAGATCGAGTCGCAGTGTATTCGGATACGTCAACAGCCTCACCATCAATTCCGCTGTGATCTTCCAAACCCTTCTGATCGTGCTCACAGGAAACGACCAAACGTGGTATCAACGGCGTCAAATGTAGCGGCTGCTGAAGGTCGTCTGGTGAGCCTGTGTCTACTCCCGCCCCATTGCTGCAAAGCTGACGCGAACCGCTGTCCTCCCCACAGCTATACGACCCCTTTTTCTGAGACTCTACATTAGAACTTTTGAAACCTTCTCTGAGCTCTGGACCTCGGTTGTTATCCATTGTCTGAGAAGCCGGGCCGTGTAACCTCTGTTGCGTGTCTGCCGGCTGGCAATCAATGCCTTCAAGTAAAGCCTGTGAAGCAGCAGATGATGGAGTGCCGGCCATGTTGCCCCTATTCGAGTTGATGGCGTAGAGCTTCAGTTGGATTGTGGAGTCATTTCGTAAGTGGCTCCGTGAGGGTATGGGAGGTGGGGTCTCTGGTGCTTCTGTGGAAGGAGCCACTTGAGCCATGAGGAAGGCACGCCAGCACTAAAGATAGAGATGATTGTTTTGCAAGGCAGATTCAATAGACGACATGAAGGGGCAAACTTGAAGCACAGAAATTCCAGCGAGGGCCGCTCTACTTGACTCCCCGCAGTACTGTAAGCGGTCGCAGTGTCTGTTTGCAGATGCAGTACCCACGTCAGTTTACTCTGTTCGGATCAGCTTGGTACCGGTAATGATCACGTTTTGAATGCATGCGCAGGGCAGTGTTTACGGTACTGACCAACATGCTTTGTCAGAAGACCTCGTAAGAGAGAACCACCTAACAAAATTCTAATAACATTATCTTCGCTCAGCCAAGTGAACAAGAATTCTCAACTAAGTACTAAGTGACTCAATACTTGCAGTAACCACAGCACATTCAGCCACGTTGTCCCCTAAACGCCAAAAGCTCCAATGCTACCAATGTTCGAAAATGTGCGGTGTATGTACAGACAAACGAAGTGGTATGCTTACTGGGATATCTCCACCCCCAACGTATCATTAAACGCCCGGTGAATATGCCTGTCGATCTGTAGAAATCATGGTAACTATCCGCCTTGCGGTCATTCCTCCGCTTCTTCCTGTATCCTCTCGCCCTCCTTCTTCAGCTTCTGATGAACACTCTTCAGCGATTCAAATGTGAGCATGGTCGTTACGGCTGCAGGAACAGCGCGTACCATATTGGTGCCCATTCCGTTGTAAAAGGCTCTCCAACCCTCTTCTTGCAGGATAACGTTGCATGTTCGAAGTATGCCGCGGTAGCGAGGCAAGTTGATCATACCATCTGACGAAGCTGTGCCTGGCGGGCGTGTGTGGATCTGCTCGTGGTGGCCTCCTCGAAATGTTACATGGTTGTCCGAATGCTCGGGAAGCGCTCTTTGCTGCGTCTGCAGTCGTGTGCGCAAAACTTCGTGCGGGTATGTCGCCGATGTCGCCGTCATTTTGCTGAGTACAGTGGCCAGTGCAATGGCAAACCAATGTACTTCCTCAGTCTTTGCATCTGTTTGGCCCATTTCCAGGCCAGTGAATTTCATCTTTAGAAACTCGTATAATGGAAATTGGATGGCAACGTGTGTGAGTCCAAGCAGAGCCGGTGTAAGTCCAGAATAGAAGGATGCAATGCCTTCTTTAGCATACATCTTGCGGAAGGCGTCAAACGTGTTTCTATAGTGCCATGGCGGGCGGTGTTCGTCTGATGCGCGGGCGCTGACTTGTGACATCAATCTCGTCTTTACGACCCAAATGGGATTGGTGACCAGGGTCGAGCAACCACCAGCGACTAATGAGGCAATGGTTCGCGCGAGCCATTTGTTCTCTGCAGGGCGGGTTTTGTCAGCAACGCAAACACAAATATCATTTCACGAACACTTACCCATCTGAGGATAGAGAATATTCTTGGTTTGGTCGTATGTGCTCATATAGACGGCCCAGGTGGGAATGTAGCCAAGCAGCATTGGCCCGAGGCCTCTGTAAAGACCGCGGATGCCATCCTCGACCCAGATGATGCGTGCAGTGCCGCCGAGGCCTTTGTACACGATGCGGTGCGGGCCGGTATATTTTCGCGGGCGAAAAGAGCCCTGCGCTTGCAATCGCGTCTTGATGACATCAAGTGGGCAGGTCACGATGCCCGAAGCTACGCCAGCAGAAGCCCCGCACAGTGCATTCACGGAACCGTCGGGCAGACTGGCAACTTTGACTGCCAGGCTCGCAATGGGCGAACTCCAAGTGGTCTGCTTGGGGGGTATCGACATGTCGCGCGGTTGGACACCAAGGGCGGCTGGCGCATACCGGTCGTGAACTTTCGTCGGGGACGGCGGCTCGGAATCATGTGTCGACATCTGGGGCACTGCAGCCGGCGGGTCATTAGAGCCGGTTCCTGGGGAGGTGAGATAGTGGGTGGTTTGCATACAGGCCGTCGTCCCCTTTGCGGTGCCTCAGTGTGCGGACCCCGCAGCACTTGAGTAACACGAGAACTAACGATTGTTCGGCTCCATTGACGAGCGGACGAGTTGCGGAGGCGCCGTGGGGATTGCCAGAGCAGGCAATTGTAGCAGCGACTCTGGGGATGACGGCGCAGGGCTAGAGAGTGTGCGGCGCGGTGCTGTGGCCGTCGTGGTGGTGCAGAGCTTGGTTGTGGATGCGACGTCAGAGCCGGTGTCAAAGCACGAGTGAAGCTGCTTGCTTGAGCGGGTGGGGAATGCCTGGTCGCTGATTAAGCCGCAGGCCCGCCGCCGGCCACGCCCAGCCTATTGGCTTTCGTTTCTTTCGCATTACGACCTCACCACCTCCGACAGTCAAAACTGCAATTGACGGCAGCACCAACCCTCGACATCCCCGATCCGACGTCGAACCACCGCAACCATGTCTGCGCCGTCTCTCGCCCCCTACATTATGAAGCGCCCCTGGCTGCAGCGCTGGATGAAGCCCCTCTCCAACTGGTACTGCAATGCTGCGGGCTACAGGCAGCTCGGCCTGAGGTACGGAGCCCCGATGCGAACTCCGTGTGGCGGTAGCGAAGGAGAAACACCGTGGCGGAATGTTTTAGGCTGAAGAATGATGGGCTGACTGGAATTGCGCTACAGGGCCGATGACCTGCTCCCCGAGGAGAACGACACCGTCCAGACCGCCCTCAAGCGTCTCCAACCCAAGGAGGCCTACGACCGTGTCTTCCGCCTCCGCCGGGCCTTCCAGGTACTTTCTAGATCAACAAGGCACGATCTTGGAATGATAAATGGCTAATCAGAGGCAGCTCTCCATGTCCCACTCGCTTCTGCCCAAGGAGGAGTGGACCAAGGCCGAGGATGTAAGGGCACCACCCGATGTGCGACCTCCAGATGCTGACTAGCGATAGGACGTTCCATACCTCAGCCCCATAATCAAGGATATCGAGGCTGAGATGGCCGAGCGTGAGGACTTTGAGACCATGATTGTCCAGAAGAGGCAGAGGAACGCCACCAGCGGCCACTAAATGTGTGTGCATGGCTCTGGGATGACCATTTTCGAGCTGGTGGAGCGAGTTTGGGGTTGCGCAATAGAGTGTACCATACCAATGCCTTTTGAACAGGAATCATCTCCATTGCATCCGGACAATCATTCCTTTTGTCGATCCTTGGCCACTCGGGTGCTAATCGTGATGCCTTCAAATACTTAGGGTGAATACAGGATATGCGGCAAAGTGCACACTATAGGAGTTTATTCCGCTGGGAGTTTCATGGCTCGGGAAAGTCAGCATCGCCTCATGTTCACGGAATGCATTTCAGCTGGTTTCCGAACTATCGCAACTTCAGAAACGCTCTCTGTCTATTGCAAGAGACGGGATTTGACACAGCTCTCGAAGGTGGCGACTTGTACTCTCGACGTGGCGGATAGACGCATCATAGACTGCGAACACGAGCCATTCAAAAGACACCCCAATTCGATACTGATTTCCATTCATTATTGTTGCGATAACCCTCACACCTAGACGCTGCATTTTTAGAGACTGGAGTTGAGCACTAGATTCACGTGTAGGGTGCCATGTAGACATGCCAGCTAACAATGATGTCCTATAGCCAGGGGCATATTTTTCCATCGTCTCACTTGGTTGTCAACGCTAGGAGCTTCACCTTGCCAAGTCATGCCTCAAGATGTCTGCTGCAGTTTCAGATTCGACAAAACGTCCACATAGTATCCAAGGTTCTTTGATCATTTCTTCCTAATCTCCAAGCTAAGAGGCAGCCTGGTGGTTTCAAATAACCAGGTTGTCTCATCATTTGCAAGCGCTACCCGAGTATAAGCAGAATGGCTGCAGAAGGATTGTGTCGATCATTAATACAAGCCTACTGAAACCAATAGGGATGGGTAATGCGGAGCATATCGAGCTTCCGGATATGTCAGCACCGCGCGGTCATGTGCTCAGGCGTCAGCCCGGCTGAACAAAAGAATCCCCATCGCGCAACGCGTCAAGCTTGCTGTTTCCTACAACGAGTGAACTTATGTTTAGCAGAGACAGCGTATTGGGGCGAGCTCTGAAACTCACTGTACGTCAGTTTATTCAACAACGTCGTCACAACCCCTGACCAACTGTGCACTTACCGCATGACGTCAGGCTGTATTGACCAGAAGAGCCAGCATCCGTTGGAACATCTACGATACACCAACCATGGCTCTAAGGCGCTCAGCACGCGTCGCAAGCACCAGTGTGCCACCAGAAATAGGTCCGAACAGCCAAAATGGTGTTGCCAAGTATGAAAAAGCTGGGAAGTCCAATGCGACAACGAAGAAGCGCAAGTCTACAAAAGCCGCGCTCGAATCACAACCACCAAGCGATGTGACCGAAAAGGCCAGGGCTAAAAGGAATAATGATGAGGTTCTGGAACCGCCAGGCCCGGAAATTACTCCTCCACCAGCCCCTACAACACCTCTTCCCAAGAAGCGCAGAACAAAATCAACCTTGGAATCACCAATCAACCCTCCACCTTTTACTCCCACCCCTTCCACTGTTGCGCTGCTAGCAAAAGGAGGAACAGACCTCGATCACCCATTAGACGATCTCTCCCAACTCCAGCGGCGTCCTGCAGAACCACATGCCACAAACGCACCTCTGGCAACACCTAATGGCTCTCACACGGTACAAGCCTACGCATCCTCACCTGTCAAACCCGAAGACGCAACGCCAGCCCGGAAGCGCAAGGCCAAGGAACTTGTACCTCCAGATGTCGGTGCCATTCCCAGTGCGAGCACCGACATCGATCGGCTGCTGAAAGACGCAGAAGCCCACTTGGTGAGCGTAGACCCCAAGTTGCAACCACTAGTCGAGAAGCACCATTGTAAGATTTTCAGCCCAGAAGGACTGAGAGAAGTCGTGGATCCGTTCACGGCGTTGAGTTCAGGGATTATTGGACAACAGGTATGTTTTATTATGGATAAAGAAAGACGGTTTCTGTAGCTAACACGAATCTGCCAACTCTAGGTGTCAGGCCAAGCTGCAGCCTCCATCCGCTCGAAATTCACAGCCCTCTTCCCATCTACACACCCTTCTTTCCCCACCCCTTCTCAAGTCCTCGCCCTTTCCTTGCCCACGCTGCGCACAGCAGGCCTGTCTCAGCGCAAAGCTGAATACATCTACGGGCTTGCCGAGAAATTTGCTTCAGGCGAGCTGTCTGCCGAGATGCTCGTCAGCGCCAGCGACGAAGAGTTGATTGAGAAACTGGTTGCGGTGAGGGGACTGGGAAGATGGAGTGTAGAGATGTTTGCGTGTTTCGGGCTGAAGAGGATGGATGTTTTTAGCACGGGGGATCTAGGTGTGCAGTAAGTCTTCACTACAAACTACAGTTGGGAAAAGGAAGTTGCTGACGCGAATATCTGCAGACGTGGTATGGCTGTCTACGCCGGTCGCGACGTAAGCAAACTTAAGAATAAAGGCGGAAAGTGGAAGTGCGTATCCTCTCACCAAACCTTCAAACCCTACTAACGCATGCCATCGCAGATACATGAGCGAGCAAGACATGCTGTCCCTAGCCTCCAAGTTCTCGCCTTACAGGTACGTGTCCTGGATTGACATCTCTTTTCCTTCTGCAATTCCAGTAGCTAATACGGCAACCCTTTTCCTCTGGCAGATCACTATTCATGTGGTACATGTGGCGCATTGGCGACGTGGACGTCAGCGTCATGCAAAAGTCGTAGTTGATTCGGGCGCTTTTAGCACCCGTCTATGTTGGATCCAGTCTCGACTGGAAAAGATGTGGATAACATGTAGTTTTACCAAGGATATTTGCTTCATGTCTTGGGTTGCCATTTCAGTCCTTGGTTTGTGGTGCATGGTGGGGAATGCTGTTTGTGTGAATTTTCCAACTTTGTGGTCTTTTGGATCCACATCTCTAGGTCCACGTGGGGTGACATGTGTTGCCAAAAAAGATATCGGGTCGTGCTTGGATATTTGTGGAGAACGGAGAGGCAGCCTTCCTGACGTGCATATGATGTGCAGAGTTGTGGGTTCTTGGTAGATCTTCTCTGGATCTCTGGAGATGGTAAAAGAGCTTGGTTGTGTAAGATGATGTGGAGAGCTGTTGATCACCTGCGAGGGCATACATCTGGGGTGACCGGGATCTTCCCATTGTGGTACTTAGGGGTTGGTGTCGGTATTCGTTTCGATCTGAATATTTGCATTGCGAAGATGGGAGAGTGTCTGTTTGTGAATACTGTGTTATTTCGAAAAAGGCAGGCGAGGATTATGCAAAGGGCCAGAGCATGTATGTACGATCTCGGACCAAACGCTAGTTCGTGCAAGAATGGACATTGTCTTTTTGGAATAGGGGAAAATAGCATTTACCGCTAGCAGCGCCACTGACGATACATCCGGCGGGAACTTGTAGGCTTGAATCGCAGTCGAATGAGCAGACGAGATTTGCAAATGAGCCTGGCGAACGAAATGGCCAAAAGTAATTCTCGATAACGTCAGCGTGAGATGAGCCGCACTAGCGCTAGCAGGCAGGGGTGTCCGGATACATTGGCCAACCTCATTATGTTGGTATGAGATTCAGACACTGGGATGGTTGCAACCTGATGGATATGTATTTTTGTTGGCATTGTTGAACGGTATGGACGTCATAGTTAAGAGCTATCCCTTGAAAAAGAAATGCTCGGTGAGGGCTCAATCTAGCCGTACCGAGCCGCATGGTCTGCTTACAGCTTAAATTTCTTCGTAAAGCTTATCCTGAAATATGACCCTTGAATAGAACTATGCAGGGTGCCGGATGATGGTGAGTCTTGTGGCACTTCTGTTAAAAGATTCATGTAGCTGTGGAGGAGTCTGAACAAAAAAAGCTGAGCACAAAGAAAAGCCTCGGCCGAAGTAGCCTCGAAGCGATCGGTGGAGATGATCCTTGAGCTAACGCAACTTCCCAGAGCTGCTACCGCCAAACAATCGGTAGAACTAGTGTTGTGTTATTGCTGTAGAGCTGCAAGCACTGTTAGAGCAGGCAAGTTGTTGAGCATGATATGCACAGCCATGCAACCGGGCCTTGTTATGAAGGCGAGAATCTGGAGACCAGATGTTGATTACTGGTACATATACCTAGACTTTGATAGCCACAGAGTTCATGGCGAGGAGCCACTTTTGATATTAAGGGTGCTCCAGCAGCGTCATCTTTTCCCACATCAACACGGCCGTGCGGCTAACTGCGGGTGCGACACAGGTTACGGGGAGATAGCGTCAAGAGAAACCGGTGGGAGGGCGAGGGTTGGTGCTTGTTGGAAAGAAGGTTGTTGGCTGGCGCGTGTCCATGGAAGCGGTGTCATGGGTTACTACTCCGTTGCTTTATTCTGGTTGAGTATGCGGAATGACGGGGAGACAGCCTAGATGTTGAAGCTGAGGAGATGCGGTGTCGAAACAAAAGCAATGTTTTCTTGGCCAGGCCAAGTGCAAGGTTGGCGACCGACTTGGCGGTTCTAGAAGAACTCGGACGTCGAAACAAGATGGTTGCAGCAACGATGTCATCCTGTCTGGTGTTTCATATGGCACTGGATACGAAGCAGCAGTAGTGTGGGCTGATGGCAAAAAGATGGGGCCCGGCATGGGAAATGAGACATCAATCAATGCGGGCCCAATAATGTCCTTGGCGGACGCTGGCGAGGCTGTTCCTCGGGGGCAGCAATCGATAAGCGAGCGGGCGCAGTCGAGGGCATTGAACCGGTTCTGGGGGAAGAAGATGAGGCGACAGGCGTGGATGACGCGCGTGTGGACGGGAACGGCAAAGGAGGCGGGCGCATGAAGGCGCAAAGCAGCAGGAGCGCCCGAAGCGGCGAGGAGATGGTGTAAATAGCAGCGCTGTTTTGTTGGCAGGATTATTGGTGTTGAGCCGGGGTGGAGATTACAACGGGCGCGCTAGCCGGATGTGGTGGCGGATGCAACCGAATTGGCACCATTGGAGAGCAACGCGCGACAGCAGCCAGGGGTAGCTGGGCTAGTCGAGGCCGCGCAAGCAACAGGTTGCTTGTTGCGTTTTGAATCGGGGTGCATGGGGGCAAGACAAGATTGCGGCCGGTGTTGAGTGCAAATGCTGCTACATCGACCACACGTGCCGTCTCTGCCGTGTAGCCTGTGCAAGCGTCGACGCGGCGGTAGCGACTGTTGAGCGCCAGCCGACAGGGCAAACAGGGGCGAGGGCCGCAGCGCATCATGGCCATGACGGCGTCCTGGCACGACGGGCGAGGGGCGAGGCCCGCACCTGGTGGATAAAGGGCCTGGGAGCTGCTTGGGATAACAGGCCGGCCGTGCAGTGAATGAAATTGGGACCGACGACCCCGGCAGCATCCCGACCAGAGCGGCTGCTGTGGCCGAGGACCGCTTCACGGCGCGGCCGGGCATGCTACACAGGCAGACACTGCGAGCGCGAGCAGAGAGAAACAAACGGGTTGTCAGTCGCATGCAGCAACGGCGTGGCAGCGTGCTAGGCGGCGCGGGCGGCGCCATTCACGGATCCATGGCACTCGACCATGGCCCGTCTGCGGCATTGCCTGCTTCCAAGGCGAGCATCGATGATGCTGGGCAACGCCCCGGCCGCCAATGATCGGCGGCGCAACCACTAGCGCGGGCCCTAGCGCAGCCACGCCTGGCACCATCGCGCTCCCCTTTTCTCCATGCCCTCGCTCCTGTTCACACGCCTTTCTTCTGCCCGTCTTCCCCATCACATTCGCTCTTCACGACCGCGCCTTCTTCCATCGCGCCACTGGGACTATTTCATTTAATACTGCCTGCTTTTCTAGTTAATTCTTCCTCTCGCTCCACCTCTCTTCGACTAGCACCTCCTGCACACGCCCACCCAGCTGAAACGGTGCGAGCACACTTTGTATCCCAGGTTCGTGTCGCAGCCCTCGCCGCCGGCTCCACTGCCGCTGTCGACGCGTCAACTTACATCTCTGCCCAGTTACCCTCCTGTTCCATTACACAACAGACCCAAAATGCCTTCCATGCTCAAGATTGCCGCTCCGGCCCTCGCCGCCGCCAGCACTGCCTACGGTACGTCTGCCAAACACCCGCTACGCCCTGCCCCTGCTAACAATTGCACCCAGCCGCATGCAGCGTCTCCGCTACCACCACCATCCAGAACGCCGGCGATGCCACTGCTCTGGCTAGCTGCTCGACCTTCACCGGCAACATCGCCATCGCAACCGGCACCACCGAAGACATTGCCATCAATGGCGTCAAGAAGATCACTGGTGACCTGATCGCCAACGACAACGACAACATGAAGCAGATCAGCGCCAGCGACCTCGTCACCCTCGACGGAACCATGAACCTCCAGGGCCTCACCTCCCTCTACGCCTTGAACTTCCCCAAGCTCAAGACCGTCGACTCCATCAAGTGGCAGGCGCTCCCCAACCTCCAGGAGATTGGCTTCACCTCCGAGGTCACCAAGGCCGACAAGGTCGATATCCAGAACACTGCCCTCCGCTCGCTCAAGGGTATCAACATCGAGCAGGCCGATGAGATCTTCATTGCCAACAACGGCTACATTGACGACATCTCCATGCAGCTCGGCAACGTCTCCACTTCGCTGACTCTGGCCGACAACAACGAGGCCGTCAAGGTCCAGCTCCCTAACCTCATCTGGGCTAGCAACCTTACCTTCCGTTTCTGCGGTTCCGTCTCCGTTCCCTCCCTCGAGTCCCTGAACGGCTCTCTTGGTCTCTACAACAACGGTTTCGAGACCTTCTCCGCTCCCAACCTTACCAGCGTTGGTGAGGCCGTCGCCATTGTCGCCAACGAGCAGCTCAACAACATCTCCTTCCCTCTTCTCACCAAGATCTCTGGTAACATCCAGATTGCCAACAACTCCAAGCTCATCGAGGTGGACGGTTTCCCCCAGCTCAAGAGCATCAGCGGTGCTTTCGACATGAGCGGTAACTTTACCAGGTACGTCCATAACAGCGCCATGCCCTCGTATCTTTACTAACCAACTCCAGCGTCAAAACCCCTCAGCTCAACAGCGTCAAGGGTGCCTTCAACCTCCAGTCATCTGGTCAGCTCAACGACACCTGCGATTTCTACAAGGACCTCCACCAGAAGAAGCTCATCCAGAGCAAGGACTACACCTGCGAGGGTACTCTCATCGACCCCGGCCAGCAAGGCCACGACGGTACCAAGCAGAGCGGCTCTGGTGGCAAGACCAGCGGCGCCGCTTCGCTCAGCCCAGTCAACAGTGCTCTTGGCCTTGCCGCCATGGCCGCTGTTTACTTCTTCTAAAAAGCTGATGGCGCCGGCGTTGACCGTTATCGCATAGACTACCCCCAAGATCTGACTCTGTATTTTTTGATAGCGTATAGCATCAAGCAGGCAAGGGTTTGACGCCCGAGCCCGGCTTCTGAGGACTGGAGGACTTCCGGGGACGTTTCATGGTTCAGCATGTAACAATTGTATGTATCGTTTGGCTAAGAGGGTCGAGGCAGACTTTTAATCCGCAGTATATCTAAGTCTGCTGTGCGACGTCGAGCAGCATTGCCACAAGGGAGGATTCATTTGGGATAGTTCAAGCAGTCGTTCTCTTCATCCACCAGTGTTCATATGTCACCAACGGCGTTCAGTGTGCAGATGCCTAAAAGTCAATTGCAAGCTTTTTTGGTTTTCCACATCTGCCGTGCACCTTTCTCTTGCAGTGCAGTAGCAGCAGCAGCAGCAGCAAACTTGTCAAGTCGGACCAGCTTTTGTTCTGCCAGTAATCATGTGTGACTATGAATGACAGGCTCCACTTGGTCGTTAGTACAGAGTAGAAGCCATGCTCAAAAGCTTGAATCCTTGTAACTGATTTCGTCATATACATGCATCTAGGTTTGCAGAGCGGCGTTGCTGAGGAACCAGGAAGCCCGTTGAGTGGCCAACCCAGTCCTAGTCCTGTGACGCACCATTTGTGTTCCTCGTTCCAGTCTTGAGTTGTAGTATACTTGGGCCCTTTTTCTTCTGTGCAAACTATTCGTCGAAGCGCATTTCTCTGTACCGTGCATCGCTACACACCTTAACCACATGATGGGCAAACTTAGCATTCGGGCAGACAAGACGGGGAACCGCCGATAGCTGTCAGCAACATCAAGCAGGGATACTCTTGTGCGTATCAGACAGCTTCCTCATAAGCGTCACTACTATAGAGAAAACACTTAATACTGCACAAGCTGGCACAACCAAGCTGAAGTCCTGGGCGGTAGAAGCTTGGGACAGATCCCGTAGGTAGTTATTTCATTTCTGAGGCGTCGTCATCAGTGGACCGATGGCGATTGATCTGCACTTAGCGTTAATTTGCGATTGCACATGCGCGGACTGCAATCAAAGGCAATGGTTGCACTTGCCTCGCAACACCAGATGCGCCTGCCGCTTGCCTATCGCCGCTCCCTTATCTAACGGCCCGCAGCAGCAGCCAAGCCACCTCCGACTAGTTCGCCAGTTGTTGTCCGCGTCTGTCATTTCCGCCCCTACGAATTGAGCATCCTGCGACGTCACCCCAAACACCCAGATAGTTGCTGTCCCTAACCTTCGCGCCCCGGGCGCCTCAACCGTCAATCTGGACCAATCCCAACCGTACTCGCACTCAAAGTCGCACTCGCACTCGTCGCCGCGCCATTCACAACGGGAGACGAGCAACACCGACACTGTGAGAGCGCGAAGCTCTTCAATACGGCTGTCCCAGGCGAGAGGGGACGAGGGGGATCAGGACAACGGGGGCAAACACCGGCTCAACATGCTTGCGGGCAAAGGATACTCGTGGAAGGCTGCCCAGGCACGGTTGCCGCCCTCGCGACAGATCATACACACGGTGCGCAATCCACGATTCCTGCTGTCTATAGGCCTGTTGACAGCTGTTATCTTGATATGGCGCTCTATGGGTTCGGCCACTGGGGAATTGCATAGGTACGTCGTCTTTGGCTATGGCTGGATACCCTCGCCATGGAACGCCCAATTGCTTCATGCGACCCTCACTGATACCTTGATTCCAGGTTTTACTGCTTCGGCCCTTCCAAACCACCCATGCACATGACGGCAAACGAGAATGAAGACTGGCACGCACATCTGACTACGCCCGTTGTATTCAACCACCACAAGCCAATCGAGATCAACGCTACGGATATCCAGCATGTCAATCTCAATCCCATAAAATCCACTCCCGATGCGGCCAAGAACAAAGAGCGCATCTTGATCCTCACCCCGCTCCGCGATGCGTCCTTTTACCTACCCAAATATTTTGATCTCGTTGCCCAGTTGACATACCCGCACGAGCTCATCGACTTGGCATTCTTGGTCGGCGACACGACAGACGATACAGTAGCAGTGTTGGCCAAGGAGCTGGAGAGGATACAGACCAACCCCGAAATGGCATTTAGGTCGACCATGATTGTCGAGAAGGACTTCGGTGTTACTCTCTCGCAAAATGTCGAGGACCGACATGGCTTCGAGGCTCAAGGACCACGTCGGAAATCGCTAGGCAGGGCGAGAAACTACTTGCTCTCAGCTGCGCTGAAGCCAGACCACAGCTGGGTCTATTGGCGAGATGTTGATATCGTCGAGAGTCCGGCCAGGATCATTGAGGACTTTGTAGCGCATGATCGCGATGTGCTCGTTCCTAGTAAGCAGAGCTGATTACTAAGAATTAGGAGGTAGTAGTGCTAACTAGCTGCAGACATTTGGTTCCACAGGTACAAGGAAGAGAACGGCAAGAAGGTCGACATCGAAGGGCGATGTAAGCCTAAAGTCTATCCAGTCGCATTCGTTCTTACTAACGGAGATAGTCGACTACAACTCTTGGCAGGAATCCCCCGAAGGTCTCAAACTCGCGGCTTCTTTGGACAAGAATGTCGTGCTTGCAGAAGGTATGCGTTGCCTAGCATTTCTCTCAGTGTGCGGTAATAACTTTGGATAGGCTACAAGCAATACCCCACAAAGCGCCGCTACATGGCTAAAATGGGCGATTGGCGCGCAGATAAGGACGAAGAGATACCTCTTGACGGAATCGGCGGCGTCAATATTGTCGTAAAGGCAGACGTACACCGTTCCGGAATCAATTTCCCGTGCTACGCCTTTGAAAACCAGGCCGAAACAGAAGGATTTGCCAAAATGGCGCGCAGAGCGGGTTACGGTGTCTACGGATTACCAAACTATGTCGTATGGCATATCGACACGGACGAGAAGCCTGGAAATGCTTAAGACGATGGCATGTTACGTGATGTGGCAGGAGAGACAGATCGCATATACCCAGGAGTCGGGCGCACGCGTATTGGTATGGCTTGGGCTGCAGGAGAGGAACACATCTGTGATACCTAGCAGGAGTCACTCAAGGATAGACGGTTTAGGTTTTTTCCGCTTTTTATTTTCGCCGCTAAGGTGATTGATCTGAGAGTCTGGAGTTCCGTGTTGAAAGCATTTTCAAGCACACCTGTTCGGTGCAAGCAGCGGCACCTAAGATAAAGACATTTACGCACAAAATCCAACATTGACAACGGTCATACTATATGAAGTCGTAACTTCTTTGATTCGTGGTATCTGAGTCCATGTTGAATAATGGGTCTCTTCAGGATGTTTCCACAGATGTAGACCCCGTAGAATCCTGTTCCCCCCGCTGTCGATATCGTACATTGATTCGCTGTCGCCGCAGAGTAGAAAACCCATGGTTCGACTCGCTTCGCCTTTTCCTGTGCCATAAACTGTTCGCGCTACCGATGCATAGAAACCGAATTCCTATTGCTCTTTCCAAGAAAGAAAAAAGTCGTGTTGAGAAAGAAAAAAAGCAAGACCTGTGACGTAACCATCAAGTTGATTATCAACCACTAGCCACCTAAGACATGCTCCCAGTTACCAAAGCATGGTTTCTAGTAATCGTAAATTCCTGCATGGAACTTGCGCTCGTCGTAGTACTGGGCGCGAATCTTCCTGCCACGGAACTCCCAACCCTCGTCAAACCGATTGACCGCATTCAAGGCGCTGAGGATGGATTGGAAGCGGATGTAGACGGCACCCTCTTTGTTGCCCTCATCTAGCTGGATCTGCGCGACTGGACCGAACTGCATGGAGTTAGTATAAGAGTACCAATTATTCTTATTTTGAGAGATCTGACCTTGGTACTGAAGGCTTCGCCCATGTCTTGGCGGATGCCACCGTCATTGCGATCAGCATTTGCGTCCCAGTCGACACCGTCTACACAACCCCAGGTAACCACAACCGATGACTCCTCACCAAATTTACCAGGCTCGTCTTTCTTGCGTATGCCACCACGAACATCCCAGACTTGTTGAGATTTAATCTTGTTGTCTTCGCCATCAAGGATGCTTGCTCCTTGCTGATTCTTGCGCATCTTGACCTCCAGAGGTGTGACGACTCCATCGTTGTTCTTTCCGAGACCCTGGCCATCTTTGTATCCCATCTTGGCCATTATTGCTGCTGCCTTGCTGATCTTCGGACGCTTCGATGGGCGCTCGTCCAGGTTGTGCTCATCATCTGCATCCCTGGTTGGAACATCAGGACGATCGTAACGGACTGGAGGCGCCGAGATAGTCGCGTGCGCATATCTTTCAGGAGGCGCGGAAATGGTCGCATGTGCATATCGTTCGGGAGGCGCTGAGATGGTTGCACCTTGGTAGCTTGAGGATGTTGGCGCAGAAGCAGCTGGTGGAGGTGGCGGCGGCGGTGGGGTTGTGTGATCGTTGGCGACTGACGGAGGGGGTGGTGCAGGCTTCTGGGCAGGCTCTTGGGTAGGCTCGTGTGCAGACGGAGACGGTGCGCCCTTTGCTTGTGATTGTGACAGACGCATGCGACGGGCATAGGCATCTTCTCCTGTCTGATCAGAGGATGAGACTACGGGGCCATTATCGTAAGAGGCCGGTGGAGCAAAGAATTTCTTTGTGACTGCTGCAGCTGAAGTCGATCGAGCTGGATGGGAGGCCGCATGAGAGGTTGGTGGGGAGGATTCCAAAGCCTCGTCTGGGTGGAGAGATCTATACTGATCTGCGGCTGCCTGCAAGAATGCCTTGAAGCCCTCCTTCTTGCGCTGGTAACTACCACTAGCCCTATAAGCTGGCAAATTTGAATACCGTTGGGCCTTGTAAGGAGCCTGCGGATTCCACGGGCCGAACTGCTTGGCCATCCTTTTGTTCTCCTTCTTCCTCTGTTTCTCCTCGTAGTTGCGCATCCTGCGCTCTTCCAGAATGGCAGCATCGTCGTCGGCGGTGCTTCGGTAGTAGTCGATGCCATGCTGTTGAGGATTGGCAGCTGAGGGCTCAGGAGCTGAAGAGGGGTCAGAGGGATCTGAAGAAAGGCTTAGAACAGGGCCAGATGATGCCGAAGCAGGAGAAGCCATGGCAGCCTTTGGGATGGTAGGCCTCTTGGAGATTGGGCCAGGTTTCTTCGGCTGAGGGCGCTTGATGCTGTGTGGATTATGGAAAGCTGCACATCTACATGAGTCATGATTCAAGGTGAAAGTGTGGAGCAGTTCAGGTAGATACCAGGTGCTTTCTTCTGCTGCTCAGCCTTGGCCTGCTCCTCTGTGTACTTGACAGGCGGAGCGGAGATGGTGGCTAAGGCATATGGATTGGGAAGGATGCCCTTTGCATATGGGTTAGGCAGGCCCGGCGCTTTGTTAGGCGGAGGGGAAGCCATGACGGTGTTGGTGGGCGTGCGAGCGCGACGCGTGCTGATGTCGATACTGCGGTCTCGTACGGAAGCGGATTCTATACTAGACACGTTAACAACCGTCGCTGTAGTCCGGTCGCAGCTGGCGAGGTTGAGGCAAGAGGCTGCGGCGAGAGGTTACGAGCGGGCGGAGAGAAAGAGAGTACGAGATGTGGGCGAGTGAGACCAAGGTGGAGTGGTGGAGTAGACAGGCGCCGTGCGGCTCAAGTCTTGGCGCAGCCTCCCCACGCTAATGCATTAGCTGCATTACGTATCGCGTTCAGGAACACCTATTGCCGTGCCGGCTTGCCAATGCTCCTGTTTCCAATATCCGATAACGGTCACTTGAACATCACTGTAGACACATCCGAGCAGGCTCCGGTGTTTGTATAAAATCGATAGACTTGAGCTTTGCGCGCCATAGAAAAAAAGGTATCATCAGAGAAACGCTCCCCCTGGCACGAGTCTATCTCGCTGATCGCGTCGCCCAGATTCTCTATCCTGTAATCACAATGACTCCCACTACCTTGGAACAAGCCTTTTCCAAGGACTCATCATCCACGGCCATCATCGTGCCCGGCACACCCGCCTTGACAGTTTCGTATCAGAAGCTCGCCGCCGATGTAAAGGCTTTCCAGCAGCAATTGGCGAAGGTCGGCGTATCAGCCGAGGCAGCTGTGTCCATTGCGCTGCCCAACACGTACGAATTCATCGTGTCCTTCATTGCTGCGTCGTGGCAGAGGGCCATTGCAGCTCCCTTGAACCCAGCGTACAAACAATCCGAGTTCGAATTCTACATCGACGACCTGAGCTCAGCCATTGCACTGGTACCAAAGGGCGCGTTTGCCCACGACGCGGCAGCTGTCCGAGCAGCGAGGAAATACAACGCGGCAATCGCAGAGTGCTACTACAATGGCCATGAGGTTGTCTTGGACCTCAAGGAGACTGGAAAGCTCGCGGGCAAAACTGCGCCAGTTCAGACCGCCCAGCCTGACGATGTCGCGTTGGTACTACACACCAGCGGAACCACGGGGCGCCCCAAGGCTGTACCACTTACGCACCGTAATCTGTTGCGTACCATGAAGAACATTCAAGGCACCTACCAACTGACTGCCAAAGACCGGACCATGCTCGTCATGCCTCTCTTCCATGTGCATGGCCTTCTTGCTGGCTTCCTTGCCCCGTTGGCATCGGGCGGCTCTGTCATTGTGCCACCAAAGTTTTCTGCCTCTGAGTTCTGGAAAGATTTCCAGGAGCACAAGGCAAACTGGTATACTGCCGTTCCAACCATTCATCAAATCCTGTTGAAAAGCCCTCTGCCAAGCCCGATGCCGCACATCCGCTTTATTCGGTCGTGCTCTAGTCCGCTATCCCCAAAGACGTTTCATGAACTTGAAAAGGCCCTCAACGCGCCTGTGTTGGAAGCTTACGCCATGACTGAAGCTGCCCATCAGATGACCAGCAACCCTCTTCCACCAGGCCAGCGCAAGCCTGGTAGCGTGGGAATTGGTCAGGGCGTCGAGATCAAGATCCTTGACGATGCCGGCAATGAGGTGGCGCAGGGCAAAGAGGCAGAGATTTGTATTCGAGGCGAGAACGTTACCAAGGGGTACATCAACAACCCTGCCGCCAATGCTTCATCTTTCACAAAGGATGGGTTTTTCCGCACTGGTGACCAGGGCAAGCAAGATGCCGACGGCTATGTCATCATCACTGGTCGAATCAAAGAACTGATCAACAAGGGTGGTGAGAAGATCAGCCCCATTGAGCTTGATAATGTCATCGCCCAACATCCTGCCGTATCGGAGGCTGTGAGCTTTGCGGTGGAAGATGAAATGTACGGCCAAGACATCGGCCTTGCCATTGTGGTCAAAGAAGGCCAGAAACTTAGTGCAGGAGAGTTGAAGACATGGCTTGCAGACCGTGTTGCTAAGTTCAAGCTTCCAAAAGAGGTAAGCCAACCTGCTGTTGACAGACATTTTACGAATCGTTGTCTAACAAGCTACAGGTCTTCTTCACTGATATCATGTATGTGGTAATTACCCAGTCAGCTGAAACATGTGCTAACCGCCCGCTTCCAGGCCCAAGACTGCGACAGGCAAGATACAACGACGTCTTGTCGCCGAAGCAATGCTCAAGCAGAAACAATCGAAGCCCAAGCTGTAGTTATTCTTCTGGCCAACTGAGAAATATTAGTTTCTTTTTAGACGTGTCTATGCAAAATTTGTTTCAAGCTGGAGGATTTCTTCTTCATGAAAAATCACCTTTCGTCTCAGAAAACATGTCATCACCGTTTTTCACTTTTGGACGACTGAAAAAGTCCGACTTTGACGTTCCATATGTGTGGTCGACCACGTGGTCGCACAGGCAGAGTGAATCAGCCAACGCTAGTTGTGCCGTTGCCTAGGCGTGCTTTCTTTTTCCTCTCACGAGGCGAGACTTTTCAGCCTCGCTTACAGGTATTTTTCGTAGTACATGAGGGGGTACGCGTTGGCTATTCCAACATTACAAGATGGAACTGGCTTGGTGGGTCTGACCGCGACAAGATTGGACTTCTGCCACCCTACAAACTCCACCCATGGTCAATTTGGATATGGCATTGCTAATCATTCAACATTCTGAATACCATGACCTTCTCGTATGACTAAATGTTGTCAGCATGAAACATTCTTTGGACGGCAGTCAGACCTTGTGTTGTGGTGAACCTAGGACTAAGGTGTGGACCAACACGTTTTTGTCTCCATCTATTCTCTCATTTCTACATACAGTGGTCCAGTTGTTCTGTGTATCTGTACATAGGTTATGTTGCCCCTATTCTTGTTGACAATCCACCCCTAATTTTTGCTTGTGGGCCGATTACTGAATACCCCTCTCGACCACCAGTCCCCTTTTTATTGGAGGAGCTGCTACACGGGCCGGTGCTTATCGATTGACCCCATGGACCCTAAAAAAAGACCCTGTTAGGTTTCATCAAGATGCCCTGTTGATGAGGCCCAGTTCGGCTCTTTGCCGGCATCATCCCCGTCCATCATGTCTCAGAATACATATCCCAGGGCTGACATGTTTATGCGACCATTTCATGACAGCAATCAAAAGCTATACAAAAGTCGGTGGCCTGCCATGGTCTGCCAGCCAGCGCTTCGCCAAGCTGCTCCCCAACAGTCATTACCTATTCTCCAACTACAACCGGCTTAATATTTTTTAATATGCCTTTTATCTACTCTAATACTAGTGACTCCTCGAGTCCAACTCTGATGGAGTCGGTTTTCAGCGATGAGTCTAATGCTTCAGCTTCATCTTTATCATCGACGCCATCGCCCAAGCAGTCGACGCCAAAGTCCACTCGATTGAGCCTGAAGCCTAGCCTTAAATTCTCTGAATCGTTGGATACCGATTCCAGCAGGAAGTCGCCATCAGCCATCGTACGATTTGCAGAGCCAGCGCCGACACCAACGTTGAATCCTAAATGGGGAGCAAAACGAAAGACTTTGCGAAAGTCAGAGCCATTGACCAAGAAACGAACCAACCCACTCGTGGTACCTCAGCCCCATAGTGGCCTACCTTTCGCAAGTCCAACTGCTAGTTTATCAAAGGACATCAATGGTTCTTATTTCAGCCCTGCACCCGCACCCCCTAATTTCAGCCGCCCGAGGTCTCTCCCAGTATCGCCGGCCATATCCATCGGAGTGATGAAGAGAAAGATTGGTTCCAAGTCATTTACGCAGGAAAGTCTTGAAGGGCCTGATCCAAGGTGGGCGGGAATTCCACTACCTGCACATTACACGCCGCCATCTCCTGGTCAAAAGTCTCGTGGAGCATCTTATCAATCGTCACACTCTTTTGGTTCACGTTTTTCTACTCAATCGACTCCAGCGGTTCTCGAAACATCAGCTTTCTTCACTGCTCCTTCTGGCCAATACAACCCCCTTGAGCATTACATACCATGCATGTATCCTTCATGTAAAGCACACTACACGCCCGCCCATCTCGGTCCCTCTTTCTATATCTCCAGTGGGCCCTACTCTCTATCCCACCTGCAAGCCCACTGCCCTCGGCATGCTGTCCGCGAGTTGCAAGAAGCCAATGCTAGTCTGAAGCGCGCGTACGAAGTCCTCCGCCAGAAGGCCGGCCGCAAGACCCTCGGCACCGTGGCCGCCGAATTCGAAGAGCTGAAAGAAGAGTTCCGCAATGAACGCCGCCTCCGCAACGCAAAGCTCGTCCGGGCTCAAAAACGGCGTGTCCTCGGTTGCCCAGCTCAAGACAGCAAAGGCAACACCTCAAAGCAAGACGAGTGGGATTGGAGGTACACGAGACGCCCTTGCAGTAGCGCATCCTGCAAAGCACAGTATAACCCTTATTCCAACCATCTTTACGCCTTTTATCGTACCCCGCACCCAGGGACGTCGTTTTACATGCAGCAGACGCTCTGTCCTAGTTGCGCAAAGCAAGACATCGATGACTTTGCGCTGTGTGTCAAGCAGAAGTGGGGTAGTAGGTGTGGATGGGATAGGAATGAGTGGCTCCAGTGGCTGAGTAATAAAGTCAAGGACCGCGTTATGGAGCAGGACTACTGGGTCAAGGCCCAGGAGAGGGTGGTGAGAGAGAAGGGACCTGCGAGGTGGGTGAGTGGGCTGGAAGACGATGTCAGGGTGGAGATTGAGAGGCAGGAACATAGGAAGTTTGAGAAGACGATGAGGAGTAGTTTGTTTAAGAGGTGGGTAGCTAGTATGTCTGCTTGAGAGACATGTCCGTTCGTTGTTCCTTTTCCTTTGTTTGGGTTGCTTGGGATGGTTTTTTTGCTTTCGTGGGACTTCAACAAAACCACACGCTCGTTTGGGATTTCATTTCTTTTCTAAAGGGTGGGGTTGATTCTTTGGGGTATGAATGTTGATGTCGTGATGGGAAACAAGAAATATTGAACGATTCTCATGGTTATGAGGTTAGAGTAGTGCAATACATGCGGTCAGTCAGATATATAGTGCAGAAACTATGTGAATGACTCCTCCTTAGGGCTTGAGCCTCACTAAGTGCAGACTCATCGCACACGATGCGTATATCATTAGGCACAGAAAGAAATCCCGGCGAATTGTTCCTTCAACAAAGTAGGGTTATGATCAGCTCAGTAGAAACCTGCTGATGAGAGAAATTTAGACAAATAGGCTATGGGATCGCGCACTGCGTTTTCACTGTGAATTTTGGGATTGGAATTCGATAGTATGAAACCTGTTTTGAAATACTATACAGATATCTCCAGTTCTTTGTTAGTACCATGTATAGAGATGTCAAATTTCGATGCAGTCATACACTGTGTGTATGTGTAACGCAGTTCTAGACTTATTGGCTGATCACGAGATGATGGCAACTGAATACATTACATCGGGAATCATCAATTTTCATCATAGTATCTGTTTAGATTCTGCAGCCCGTCCTTCAAATTCTCCGCATCGCTGCATGTCATGATAAATATGAAAATAAAGATACAGATTACTAGAAATGCCAAAAAAAAGCTCAATATGCCGCCCAAGACACTGTCTTAGGTCATGCCTAACAGTAGGAATATGGGAAAGGAAAATCGTAGCGGATCTTTTGGGAGACATTATCTTCAAATATTCACAGCAGAAGCGGGTCTACATCGAGGTAATTCGTTTGCTTCTGACCCAGGAATCTCACGTAAGGATACTTCGACACTTGCCTAGGCCATTCGACGTAGTGCCTTAGGTGGTGTGTAACGTTCCAATAGATACCCTCGATCCAGCTCAAGACGGCCGTGGGCGCATTAACGCCTTGGAAGCCCACCCTTTCGAGATATAGGATTGGTGTCATAATGGCTTGAATAGCAATGAAGTGAGCTAGCAGTATCTGCGCAACATTGTTGTCATGGTCGATAAAGGCCTGGAATTGTTCGTGTGTCCACCGTGATGGAATATTATATAGTGCAACAAAGGCGGTGTACGCCTCGATTGGCCTGTCGTACGCGTGGTTTACTACTCTGAAAAGGAGTTCCCAATATGATCTTTCCCATTCGGACATTTCCAGAGATTCGATCGAGCTGAGGGATATGGAGGCGAGGTCGAGGTCTTCTTGATTGATGGAATTCAGTGATGATGTGCCCATGCGGGTACGTATTGTCTGAAGGTGACTATCTTCACGGAATACCTGGTGTATGTCAGAACGAACGTGCATTTCTATGAGTAGCAGAGAATACCCACATGAAAAACCGAGTCTTGATCCAACGGCATCTCGTCTCCTGCAATCAAATTGCATCCACGCACCATGGTAAGAAACTCTGCCATGCCATCTTGTAGATGGCTCGATTGAAATGCAAGAGCCAAGGCAGCAGCCATCCTAGCATCTCTCTCGCACTGTGATTTTGGAGGCACCGACAAGGCCTCGTTGAGCGATTTCACTGCTAGGATGCGATGTTGTATAGCTTGTTCGGCAACACCAGAGTTTGTTACGGCATCCAGATGAGATGCAGATAGTGCTAGGATTGAATGGATGAGATACTCATACTGCGAGAATCAGCCTATAGGACTGGAGGTTTACGGCATGTCCATCCAAGAGATGACCTACGTTGTGTGCAAAACTAGGAATCACAGTAACCCAAATCTTATCAGCCCCTACAGGCAGATGTGGGTACGCAGTGATGAGAAAGTGATGGAACAAACGCATGTCTGCCATAGACTATGATGGTCAGCTACTGTCACAGCATTTTTACGCCTAGGAAGTGCTCACAAATACGCCTGGGGCGGATCGTAAGTTACCTACCTCCCGTGGACCTGAGATGGCATGGGACCGTTGGGAGGCCTGAATGATGTTGGCAGGATACTCGCACTGTAGCCCAGCTTTGACGCAGTGACTGCATTCTGGATGTCTCTCGTTGCATTTTATACGTCGTCGTTTACAGCTGTAGCACCCACGGCGTGACTTGGTATGGCCCTTCCTGGGAATAGGCCTGCGGGGCAGTGGTGCTACACTCTCAGTTCGGCAATCTGACAGTGTTGGTGAGTCGCTTGAGGAACTATCAACGACACTACCGCGATCTTGAGGAGACGACATGAGCAGTGAAGGCAGGGAAATGATGCAGTAACCGCAGTCGCGGGTGCTGATCCCCAGCGCTGATATATACTCTGTCCATCCATGACATGCAATGACCCTGGCATGGGGTTCAAAAATTTGGGGGCTTAGACCGGGAGCCCGAAGCGACCCCGCGGGTGTGGATAATGCACGTTAATCAGGGGGTGCCAGGTGTACGGCTGAACCCTGGCTGAGTCACAGCTCTGTACCGTAAAACAAACGTGTTCGACAAATAGAACTGCCCCTTCGCCTAGCATTGTAACGGCGATGATGGCAGAAAGGGTCTAGCAAGGAGTAACTCTTGAAGTTCCCGGTTGGTAGCCAGCTCACCGGTGTGCAGCCATAGCCGTTGGATGTCTTCGAAGGCTGTGTGCTCTTGGTGCGTCATCCTACTGGGCATGTATGCCTTGTGATCGTTCCAGGCAGACCTTGCGAAGAAGCCTGTTGTTCAATAGGCTCCACCACGACGTGTCTTGTTCATGACAGCCCCGTCGTGATGGCGTCGCGATGTCATCAGATAACGGCTTTTCATACGATTCCTGCTGCCTACCGCCTATGGACGGAACATTCCTACATCATGAGATGAGAACAAGCACCGCCAAGAAGAGAACCTTTGCCGATAGGTTGGCCTTGCTCTGGGCCCGTCTGGCCACACTCACAGATTAGGTCATGGCGTGAAGATGAAATTAGCATCGCTTTGAGTTTCCAAGGAAGAGTATATGGTACATCTCGAGTGCTTAATAATAGTTAGAGCTGCATGAGATTGAACCAAAGCGCCTCTGAATACAGGATAAACGGCGAGGAATGGGAGTGGAAGCTGAGTGGTAGGACACGGGAAGCAGCTGGGTGGAACCAATGAGCATATTACCACTGGTCGTGGCTTGAAGCTCTCGCGTAACCTTGCAGTCCCCGCATGCAAGCTTTAACCTTGATCAGGCACAGGTAAAATCCAGGCAGCGGAGATGCCAAAACAGATGCTGAGGGCTGAACACAACGGCGACCTTTGGGGTGGTATGCCAAGGCGCTAATGCGGCCAGTGAAGTGTCCAGCCGTGAATGGACCCTGCTCCCCACTGGTGGCCTCTCCTCTCCGCCCATCCACAGTCTCGCACGTGCTCCCGCTTCCTGCTGCTATATCGGGTCGGTGACAGGATCGCGTCGTTTCCATTCCCACGGTAAACCATGCCCGTCCTCGAGGTCACCCAGCTCCGTCTGAAAGGGCTCACTGCCGACGACCCGACATTACTCCAGAGTCTATCAGCCGTTCGAGCTAAATTGCACACCGGCTCCCAGTTCTACAACTGCGTCGACGATCCCACTTTGATATATATTTTAGGCATATGGCCAAGCCTGGAAGCTCATGTAGACTTTCTTGCCTCGCCATCCAGAGACGACATTCTCGGCCCCCAAGAAGACCTGCTGCAATTCGGTTGGACGGTTCATGTGGATATGGGCGCTATGAGCTGGCTACCACTAGACGCGCCTATTTTAGCTATCGAAAGAATTCGTGTTTCAGAAGAACACACACAAGTTTTCGAGCAGGCTGTTGAGAGGCATGCGCAGGAGCTTCGAATCAGCCATCAGTTCAAAGTAGTATATGGATGGCGGTGCGATGCTGAACCAAAGAGCCGAGAGGCCCTAATTTTTAGTGGATGGCAGAGTGCGCAAGCCCATGTCGCATTTGCAACCCAAGGCAGGGAGGATGGACAGTACGATGTAGTGCAAATGGCACACGCTAGAAATTTGGAGCACCGTGCAGATTGAATGGGGTCCCAGCTGTCTTTTCTCAATCCTACTGTTGTCTTTAGAATCATCCTTGAACCTACTCACCTGGATACCTGATACATATTCGGCGCGAAGTGATGTTAGTTCTACTATTCATAAGTCCAAGTAGAGCTTACCCTTTCTAAAAACCCACTCGACGGTATACCATACAGTACAAGTCAGACTTTCTTAATACTTAGTAGCTTTTCTTTAGAGCACGAACGGCCTGCAATTAGACATGGGATCTGCGCGGAATTGCGAGAGGTCGAAACTGACGGCGGTGTTAAAGAATTCAGCAGTGTACCGTCGCTGACAAAAACAGATACCATACGAAACCAAACAAAGCCTTACACTACCCCCTTTTCTTGTCACTGTGGTCTACCTCAGGCAAACCCAAGGCATACCCACTGCTACACGTGCAAAGATATCAACTCTCAGCTACTTCTAGCACCGCCCCTTTGAAGCCCAAAAACGGCTTGTTCATCCGGGAACCCCTGCGGCTCGGGTCCTGTACCCGCGCAAGACACCCACGCCCTACCGAGACACCATAACCCATCGCTACGCTACGTGGAATGACCTGGCCCTTTGAGCGTTCGCCGGCATTCTCTTGGGATGAGGAACTGCCGGTAATTGGACCAGAGAGCTTGTGCATGGCGTTGCCGCCTACGGTCACCGCCCTGCTAATTACCGACTCGTTCCTATTCGGGGAAATGGCCTACGAACTGGCTCCCGCCTCCACCGAGGGACCTCCGTAAAGTTCCTATCAATAAAGTAGGTGCGCAAATTAGGGCGGTTCGGTCAAGATTTTATATAACGCCGTGAGAAACTCCTTGTGGGGTAAGCGGTGCTGGGCGTTCATTCGGCGATCGCCCTAGTGAGACACCATGGGATCGCTTGCAAGGCTGGTCGTGAGCCTACAGCCTTGCTTTGGAATGACATTGTACATACCTCCATGCTAAATCTTCGACTGTGTAGTATCGCTGTTATTTGCTAGGTCTCCCATGGAGATGAGGTTACATCTCCAGCCAGCCGGTAACTTTTACCCCGCTATCAAGATGAGCACTCCCAACCAAAGTGACGTCGCTGGTGTGATTTCCCACGGTACTTGCATGTAGTAAAATGGATCAAAAAGAGTCCATCTTCCGCCTTTTCAGCAGGCCTTGTACGACTTTACTGTTTTTTTCTCTCGGTCGAACTTAGCAAAACTACAGATTCTTGATAGTGAACAAACTCTTCCTTGAATGAGATCACAAGAGCAAGTGTGCATAGTATTCAAAACACTTTCATCATGCATATCATCACCTATCTATCGATCCTGACTCAGATTGCCACGCTATCAGCAACAAGGTTGCATCCTCGACAAAGTGATGGCATCGATGTGTTAAAATTCATTGATCCATTAATCGGCACTCAGAACGGAGGCAATGTCTTCGCCGGTGCTACTCTGCCATATGGAATTGCCAAAGGTATGAAAGACATATGACTACTTCGAGTACGAGAGACTCAAGATGATACAGCTGTTGCCGACGTCGACGGAGCAAATACTGGAGGCTTCGCTACCGATGGCAGCAACGTCACTGGGTTCTCTGCCCTCCACGACTCTGGCACCGGAGGCAATCCAAGCTTAGGCAACTTTCCCATCTTCCCGCAGGTCTGCCCCGAAGAAGACATCAATAGTTGCAAATATTCCATCGCTGCACGTGCGATTCATTACCAAAATGACTCAGTTCAAGCACGACCAGGATACTTTGGCGTGTCATTAGTGAACGGCATACACGCAGACATGACTGTATCGGAACGCGCTGCACTCTTTCGATTTGATTTTTCCAAGGTCACCACGGGAAGTTCCAGCTCGAACCCACTCATCCTAGTCGATCTGATAGATCTTTGGAAGAGCCGACAGAATGCATCCATCAGTGTTGAGGCGACTGAGGGTGCCACAAGTGGGAGAATAAGAGGCAACGGGAGCTTTCTCCCTAGCTTTGGATCTGGATCGTACAAAGCATACTTCTGCCTGGATCTGTCCGGAGCAGCGGTGAAAGATTCCGGAGTTTGGGTCAATGATCGAGCTGGTACTGAACCAAAGGAGCTCTTTGTTCCGCGCGGCTTCAACAACTTCTACCTCCAGGCTGGAGGCTTCGTACGCTTCACTGGCCCACTTTCAGGTCCTTTATTTGCGCGAATGGGACTAAGCTTCATCAGCACTGATCAGGCGTGTCAGAATGCTGAGCGAGAGATACCCAATCCCGATGTTGACTTTGACCGGCTAGTGAAGTCAGCCGAAGACGCATGGCGCGAGAAGCTTGCTCCAATCTCAATAGAAGCAGGGGATGTGGATCAAAGCATGCTGGTAAATTTCTGGAGCGCAGCCTACCGAACAATGATTTCGCCCCATAACTACACGGGCGAGAATCCGCGCTGGCAGAGCACTGAGCCATACTTCGACTCTTTCTATTGTATCTGGGACCTATGGCGCGCTCAGCTTCCGTTCCTTACGATTCTCGATCCTGCAATGATTTCCATCTTTATAAGAAGCTTGCTAGACACGTACAAGAACCGTGGCTGGCTTCCGGACTGCATGATGAGCACCTGTCGCGGCTGGACTCAAGGCGGATCCAACGCGGACAACGTACTCGTAGACGCCTACGTCAAGAATGTAACTACAGGTATCGACTGGAACCTCGCCTACGAAGCCATTGTCAACGATGCCGAAAACGAGCCGTTTGAATGGACCTACCAAGGGCGCGGCGGCCTCACAAGCTGGAAGCGACTCAACTACATTCCCGCCCTCGACTTCGACCCCGTTGGCTTCGGCACAAACTCCAGAAGCATATCGAGAACCCTCGAATACGCTTACAACGACTACAATCTCGCTGTTCTCGCACGTGGCCTGGGTAAAGACACGGCGGCCAAGTACTTTGCGCGAGCAGGCAACTGGAAGAACTTGTACAAGGCAAATCAGACGTCTTTTATCAACGACACAGATACAGGCTTCGTCGGCTTCTTCCAACCCAGATATCTCAACGGCACGTTTGGCCTCCAGGACCCCATCGCGTGCAGCCCGCTGACCAGCTGGTGCTCGCTCACGTCGAATCCGGCCGAGACGTTTGAAAGCAGCCTGTGGGAGTACACGTTTTTTGTGCCGCATGATGTAGCGAAGTTGATTGAGCTGACGGGCGGCGATGAGAAGTTTATTAGCCGGATTGATTTCTTTCATACGTCTGGGCTTGCAGATATAGGGAATGAGGTTCGTCTCTTGAAAGCACAACTGCACATCGACATGCTAATGATATTCTCAGCCTGTTTTTCTTACCGTCTCGCTGCCGCATTATGCAGGCAGACCGGCAGTGTCTGCCGAGCGCGCACATTACTGTATGACTTCCCTTTCCTTTTCCCGTTGCTACAAAGTACTATATTATGTTCTGCCAAATGTCGTACTCATTCATTGATATCCCCATCTAGACATCCCCTCCAGCTTCAACACCACAGCGGCCGGGCTCCCCGGCAACGACGACTCGGGCTCCATGGCGAGCTTCACTCTGTTCCACATGATGGGAGTCTTTCCCAACCCCGGCCAAAACGTCTATCTCATCACGCCGCCCTTCTTCCCCTCAGTCTCCGTTACCAACAAAGTGACGAACGCAACAGCCACAATCCGGACTGTTAATTTTGATAAACAGTATAAGAATATTTACATACAGAGTGCGACGCTAGATGGCAAGGAGTACACGAGGAATTGGATCGGACACGAATTTTTCACGCAGGGTGGGACGCTCGAGTTGGTGCTGGGGAGTAAGGAGAGTCAGTGGGGGACGAGCAAGGAGAGTAGGCCGCCGAGTATGTCGGATGACGGGGGCCAGGTAGCGGAAATGGAAGTAAGGTTCTAGATGTAGTAATGAGACATTGTTGACTCCGTAATCATCGCTGTATCATCAACTTGTAACACCCTTGTTCTTCCTTCGCTTCGACAACTAGGCCATGTAGTTTGGGTGCAGGGGAAACAAGATACTAAACCTTCGTCAGTGATGACGAGTTCATCACAAATGTTGAGTCACCCTGTTTTTGAGGATGAAAGCCAGGGTTACCCTGAGCATAGTAATCAACCAAAAGAATTGCTAAGCATGGTGAGCGCGTATACGCCATACTGTCCCACTCAGGCACGACGCGTCCGCTATGCGTACAGCTCAGTGATCAGCGCAGTGTGACATCATCGGTACAGGAAAAAGAAAACGAACAAGGCCCTGCATAGAGACCCTCCTCGTCCCCTTTCCAGGGTCCTGCCACACCAAAGCATCATTTGTGATGGCAAAAGGGGATCGACAGGGCGAAAAACAATACTGCTGCAGGGACTGGGTGCATCATGCCGTGGTAATGGTGTGTACCATAAGCGGAGACCCGAGATCGTCACGGCTGCTGCAGGGAAACAAAGTAGTCAAACTGACCATGTAGCCGGTTCATTTGGTGGTTGCTTTTTGAGAGTTGACGTGTACCACACATGGTTGTGTTCAAGGCGGATGAGACGGGAAGGGATCCCGGGTGATATTACCATGCTATGATATGCAACTGACAAAGGAAACGAGGAACAAAGGAAAGAAAAAAAGACCGAGGTTCGATTCTCGCGGACATGTGCGACAGCTTGTGAGTACCACTGATCAATGTCGATGTGCAGTGGAAAGCTAGTTTTGATACAATAGAACCAAAACGCCAGAAACCCCTTTATATGACCACGATGCTTGGTCTCAATGGTATCCCTTGTTGACCCCTTGTTTACGCCAGTTTAAAAAAACAATTTTCATGGGAGTCGGAATGGTCTTCGACTGTGATCCCAGAAGCCCTCATCAACGCCAGAAGATGCGAAAACTATGTAGTACAGAAAACATGAGTGACTTTTCATGCAATTGCGACTGCTTTGGTGCCGACATCAAAAGTGATTGATGATGGGGGCGTGGGTGGTGCAATATCGATCTCAGGGGCGATCCAGCCCTCTTGGCGTGCTATCCACATGACGAGGTTGATGTCAAAGTTCTCGAAGAAGACTTCGTCGAGGAAGCGTGCTTTGGCGCCAGCATAGGTGTGGTATTCCTCTCGGATGACGTCAGCGTCGAGGCCCAGTATTCTGCGGAAGCAGGCAATGGTGCATCCGGTCCTGTGCTTTCCCTTATTGCAGTGGACAAGGATAGGGTGGTTTGAGCGATCCATGATGAGACGAAGAGCTCGTGCCATTTCGCACGATTCGACGCGGACTTCGCCCTTGTTTGCTCGGATATGAGCATGGAAGTGCTGTATGCCAGCCTCTTTCATAAAGTTCTGGAACTCAGGCGTGAGGGGCTCCGGCACGAGGGTCAAGATGGTCTTGATGCCGACGTCTTTGAGGAAGCCATAGTTCTTCTCCTCGGGGTAAGCGCTACGGTAGATGCACCCAGGGAGAACAGCGCCGTAATTTGATGGAGGAATCAGGGGTTGTAGACGCTCAGGGGATGAATGGATGGAGAGGGCCGGGGTGAGGGTGCCGTGGGAATCCGCGGTGCAATCCGAAGAGCATTCGTGGTCGCGAGGGTTGAGAATGTCCTTGAGATCCTCGTGCGGTTTCTCGCTAGCGTGGTGGATGAGCCCGTCGCTTGCAGAGAGACCAAGAGTGCGTACGAATTCCCTGATCTTCTCGTAGATGCTTTCCTCAGAGTCCTGGGTGCAACCGTGGTCATAGCCAGCGGGAGGCGCCGGGCCATGTCCGTCTGATCTCGACATTATAAGAGGTATAAAGTTGCTGGTGTTTCGTGTGTATTACGATTGTGTCGAACCTTTTAGCAACAAGCACAGCTTGTGCCTGGTGCGTTCACAATGGTGTGTCCCTTGTACAGCGGAAGCTGGTGGTGGCTGGCGTTGGAGGAGAGAGGTGCTATTATGTGCGTGGAGGCTCGTGTGATATGATATGTGCGAGAGATGGAGCAGAAGCTAGCACAGACGGCCTTTGACGCGTCAGTAAATGTGGCACATGGTGTTGTGGGAGATGTCGAGGTGCAGAACTATGGTTGCGCAGCCGGGGAACCAAGCTTGAGTAGTGTCGAGGCAAATGACAGGACAGGCTTTGGCAATGCAGCGCCGGAGAGAACTTACTTCGCGGCTATGGGCCTGTTACAGCACACATGTTGACGGCGTCTTGCGGTGATGCGAGGCGGCGAAGTTCATGGCGAGCAGGGAAGTGGAATGGGGAGGACAGCGAGGTTGGTAGGGGCGTGCACAGAGGGGGGGGGGGGGGGGGGTTTTTTGTGCACTGATGCCGGGGGGGGGGGGGCGACAAAAACGTCAGCCGTAGTTC